>MPNW01000340.1:0-66666 GCA_011800805.1 Hirudo medicinalis
GTTGTTGTTGTTGTTGTTGTTTTTATGGTGATGAGGATCAACACGGCGAACGTTGCTGGCTGTTCGCTATTGCTATCATCATCGTCGTCGTCGTCGTCTCACCATCCACATCGTCATCACGACCATCATCATCAACATCACCACCAACATCGTAATCATCACCATCATCATCCACATCGTCATCACGACCATCATCATCCACATCGTCATCACGACCATCATCATCAACATCACCACCAACGATTCATCGGCACAGCTCGAGTCACGGCAGACCGGAAGAGGGCATTTCTTGGTGAGCATAATGCCGCTTTATTAACGTGGGATGCTAATATCGCCCACGTCTGTTTGCTCTCCTTTCTATGCTGGGATTTCATATTTATGCCTACCTTCTCATGCTCTTTTGCCACTGCCATTTCTATGCTGGGAAATTGTCCCCATTGTAAGTGAATATAAAAATATTGAACAGCCTTCTTTTGTATTCATAATATTATTATATATTCTATGTATTCATAATATTATTATTTATTCTATGTATTCATAATATTATTATATATTCCATGTATTCATAATATTATTATATATTCCATGTATTCATAATATTATTATATATTCCATGTATTCATAATATTATTATTTATTCCATGTATTCATAATATTATTATCTACTCCATGCTGACAACATCCACCTCATGAAGAACTTAAGAACTTAATGAATTACTCAAATTCAATATAAATTGATTAAAGTTGTGATGTCACTAATCGCTGACCAATAGGAGGAGAGTGACTACTAATACCTAATTGATGATTGGATGTTTTAAATAAACACAGTTTATTTATTTATTTATTTTAGTTTTACTTTGAGATATATATAATCGACCAATGGCAATTAAGTGAAACCTTTTTAGCAATACACAAAACATGCAACATACAAAACATGCAACACACAAAACATTTAACATACAAACAAAAACATGCAACAACATCCAAACAAGAGCACGAAGATCCACTCATAACACGTGGTCATTTGCATTCCACTGCCTAAGAGCACGTGACACGATACGTTGATGGCTGAGTTGATTTTGAGGACATTTTACAGAGGTTGAATTTCAGGGAAATAATAACTATTTTTATTATTAACTATTTTATTATTATTAATTAATTGTATTATTAAAATGAGTGAAGATTTATTATAGTTACTATTAATATTATTATTATTAATTATTTATCATTCGTAATTAATCGTTAAAATTAACAAGGCCTTCAAAAGTATTCAATCTCGTCAACTACATCTTGATAATCATGATGATTATCTTGTCAAAGACCACTGCCAACTTCATCACCAGTATAATGGTCCATCATCATCACAGCATCATCATCATCATCATCATCATCCTCGTCGTCAACATCATCATCAACTATGTAAGATTCATTTATCTCACACAGACACTAGCCGACCGGGCAATAGTTCGGCTAGCTGCTCGCTTCCGGCTGTTCTTATCTGCAGTAAATTTTTTGAGAAGTCCTGCGTAATCACATGCGTTGTGAAATATACTTTAATTCGATATGCACGCACGTATGCAACTCACATGTGCGCTTTCCCAAACATGTGCAACATGCATTTCATTCACGTGCATTTCATTCACATGCATTTCATTCACATGCATTTCATTCACATGCATTTCATTCACATGCATTTCATTCACGTGCATTTCATTCACGTGCATTTCATTCACATGCATTTCATTCACGTGCATTTCATTCACATGCATTTCATTCACGTGCATGGGACACCGTTGATCGATTAGAAAACCTTTCGACATCATCTCCTCCTTTCAGTTACGTTCCTGAAGTTGAACATAATTCATTAGTGTGGAGTGATGACGACGAAGAATATGACGACGGTTATGACAACGTTAAAACCTCGACGTGCACTTGTTGGCGACATGTTCAGACGACAAGCTCAGCTGACGATCGACCAACCCACCCACTCATGAGGAGAGCCCCATTGATCACGTGTGCCACCTGGCTATATTGCCTCCTCTATGACTCGGAGGGAACGCCCCATTGTGATATTAATATGGGCGTCATCGTCATCTTCGTTGTCATGATGACATCATCATCATCGTCATCGTCATCGTCATCTTCTTCTTCTTCTTCTTCTTCTTCATTGCTGTCATCGTCATCATATTCGTTGCCATCATCATCTTCGTTGTCATCGTCATCTTGATCAAATCCCATTCAATGGCAACGTTTTTTTTTTATCAATTAAAGCATTTCAAAAAATAATTATCGGTCATGCAAAAGATTGAATCGAAATTGATCATTACCAACACTGTCACCATCATTATCATCATTACCCTGCTCGTGGTCTACTAATACCTTGGAAGGTAGCAATTAGCTGATAATGTTTAAGTCAACATCAGTTCAGGATGGTCATTAGGTTGCTATTTGCATCCGCGAAACAAGTTGATGCTTTCTTGTCCTCATCATCACCATAACAACTGATGACACGACCTTTATCCATACAATGCAATGATATAAAATAATGGCACATTTAAATAATAATATTTATAATAAAGAACGATTATAAATAATAACAATAATAATAATAGTAGTAGTAGTAGTAATAATAATAATAATAATAATAATAATAATAATAATAATAATAATAACAGCAGTAAAGAAATTGACGGAGTGTTATTAAAAATAACAAAGGTTGTGATGTTCTCCTCGTTGCAACATTGAGAGTTCATTTNAATAATAATAATAATAATAATAATAATAATAATAATAATAATAACAGCAGTAAAGAAATTGACGGAGTGTTATTAAAAATAACAAAGGTTGTGATGTTCTCCTCGTTGCAACATTGAGAGTTCATTTCACCTGCGAACCAATAACCGAGATAAGAATGCTCTCAGCACAGCAACAACAACAACAGTTCATCCTCTCTTATCTTGTTGATGGAAACTTGTTGAAAGCGTCAGATAAGGACGGGAGGAAAATAGCGTGGTTTACCATCTCAATTAATTACTGACGTCTGCCACTGTAAGATGCTTGTGCCTGGTGAACAATTTCGTCCAACATTTTATTTTGACTCGTTTTCAAATTTTAGGGGACAAAACATTGTACAGGAATCTAATCTAAAGTGACAATATTGTTATTTATAAGATCGTCTTAAATATTGGCAATATTTTTGTGAGGATGTCGTGTTGATTCCTTAATTTATAATGGAAATTCGTTGATTCCCAAGAGGTTTTCGTGCATTTTGACTGGACTTAATTAGGTAACTTACAGACAGTGTGACGTAATCATTAGCAGCCATGATAGAAATGTCCCGAAAGAAACTGCCCGACAATTTTAGTTCAGTTTTCTGAATATTCACAACAAAGTCATTCACATCAAAATTTTATTTGCATAAAGCAGAAAACTAAATAACAGATTCTAAAAACACATATCATATTTACCAACAATGAACCAATAAAGCAAAAAAATTAATAACACTTCCAATATGCTAATATAATAAATTATAAAATAATCCATAGGATGTTTGGGGTCCGCTGCAGGGGTTGCCTGGAGGTCATAGGGACGGAGGATCTGGTCATGAGGCCTCACAGGAAGTCATTTTCCACGTCCAGTGTTTTGCCTGCTGTGTTTGTGGGCAATTGCTGCAGAAGGGCGATCAGTTGTCAGTGGTCGATTCAAGCGTTTACTGTCAAGTTCACTCGGACATTTTCCTTCAGAGACAGAACAAGTTCTTCAATCCTCATCAACACCTCGGATTCTGCGACTGGTTTGCCATGTGTGAGGCCAATTTCTCGTGTCCCACCTCTCATTACTCATCAATATTCACATTCCTTAAATTAACCATCACCAGCCGATGACGACAGCTGCAGTCTAGAAGATGGTGACAACGATCAGAACAAGGGCCCAAAGAGACCACGCACCATCCTGACCACATCACAAAGAAGAAAGTTTAAGGCATCTTTCGAAGTTAATCCAAAACCATGTCGGAAGGTTTGACATTTTAAAGGAAATGTTTATAATGAGTCAATTATTCTTTAATGCAATTATCATCACAAATTCTGTCGTAGGTCAGAGAAACTTTGGCATCAGAGACCGGTTTAAGCGTCAGAGTTGTTCAAGTCTGGTTTCAAAATCAAAGAGCCAAGGTCTCACACAAATCTTCAATACATTCTTAGCTTAAAAAAATGGTCTGGGCGCTTCACAAGAAGCTAATAAAGATTAAGAGAGGAGCATCCATCAATTAAATGGAACGAAATTACTCTCATCTCGAGTGAAAATAAAGTTTATTCTCAAAAAATCATTCTTATACGTTTAAATCTGCGATTTATTTTCTGAAAAGCACCACTTTATTTAAGTAAAGCTTATTTTAACGCAATCAAATTGAATTTCTAATTATTTTAATTGTTGCTTAAAACGTGGCCTCAACAGATGAAGAAATTAGCGAGACGTCAAACTGAGGATGGTCAAAATAATGGCGACAAAGAGAAGAAGAATAATCAAAATAAATCAGTGAACAAAAAGAAGAAAGAAGACGAAGTTAACGGTAAGGAATCCTTATTTTTGATTCGTTTCCATGGGAAACCTAAACTTTTACAACAAATACTAACTAGCAAACGCACTACTTATCGATTACTCAATATGAACATATCACATCACTAAACTCGAGATACATCAACCTATCTTTCGTTTGCTTAAAGTCATCCATTCATTCCTGACATTTCAACAATCTTAAATCATTGCTAATCTTGAATAATTGCCGTGAAACCTCGATACACTTGAAGCCGGTTGTGACTGGTGAGAGCGTTGAACCTGCCGAGTTTCTTTGCATGATTTTGCTCTCTGGTAAGAACCAGTTTACGAGGAGCAAGAATTTCTTATTAGAACTGGTTGATTGATATAAATAGAATATATACTACTTCCATTTCAAGCTGGAACATAATACACATAAAAAATCTTGGAATTCCTTAACACTCAGTAATCCAGCATTTCATTTGAATGAACATTTTTAACTTTTAGGTGTTTTGACACCTCTGAGCGATTCCAGTTCAGAAGCAGTGGGTAAGTAACAAATGCCTTTTAAGCACAATAACTTAATCTGATTTTTGTTGCATTGCTTTCAAAATTAGGAGCTTCGCCCGGAGAATCAAAATCAAGCGAGGGAACGACAGATGCCAAAAACAACCAATTAAACACTTCCACTCCGCTCTCAAACAGTTGGTTTCATCATAACAATTTCAATAAATTACAAAATAATTCATCAATTGCAACCAAAGCTTTCAATTCAAGCAGACCCAGAAAAAAGACACTCCACATCTTTAGACATATTGTTACCTCAAGATTTGATTAACAATGAGAAATACTCCAACGATAAACACAACTTCTTCGACTCTTACCAAAGCAAGAACAACGAGCCTCATAACCACCAGCAACAATCGCAACAACACTACAGCTTCCTCAAGGAATCGGAGACCGGTCTCTTTCCATGCCCGAACAACACCACCCCCATCCTGCAACACTCGCAAAAAAATCTCCCGTTCGGAATGATGCAAGATTCGAACCCAATTGATCGTCTCTACTCCATGCAAAGCATCTACTTTAACTCCGAGTAACTCCAGAGGAGAACCATTCGAAGTGATTTTTTAATCCAAAACTTTTGTGACCAGAAACTGTCGGCTGTTTTCATTTTCATTTTTTTTTCTTACAAATTCTATTGAATTTGATAAAAGTCAATTTAGCGCAAGAGATTCTTTATTCGCTGTAAAATTGAATAAAATCGGTCGAGCGAATAATTAAGTAGCACAAAGCTTTCTACGCAATGAGACTGCACTCTTTACAATTCTCAAGCAATAATAAGTTGATGGGGCAAGGAAATGTTTGTCCGAGCATCGAGATTCGAAAACAAATACGTCGGGCAGTGAATTAACTCAGGCGTCACAGGCAGCATGAGAGAGCTTTAAGGTAAAATGTGTATAATATCCAGCCAATATAAGTTCAAGTGAACACAAATCAAGATCCACATTTGACCTAACAATAGACCTACAAAGTAAAAAGAAAACCAGACTGATGAGATGTAGAGGTTTGCTTCGAAAGGGTGTTCAATTGAAACGAGCAAGGAAAGCCGCCCATTCAAGTCATGGGGGCGTCGAGAAAATGTCGGGTGTGTTCGTAGACGGTGTAAATGATGGCCACCGCGGGGGCTACTTTCATGAGGTTAGGCAATAGGCCCCTGTACAGGCCGAACACTCCGTAGCACTCGATGACGTACCTGAAGTTCTGATAAAGGGTCATTGTGTTGTCGCCTTCTCTGACTAAAAAAAAGCGTACATCCCAATTAAAATATAACTTATAACATAATTCGACCTAAAACTCAAACAATAAAATATCTCTCGACATCCGAAGGATGTCCATAAATGATGTGGTGGGAATGGTGAAAGGTCAGGACCTTATAGCCTTAAAAATAAAGGCATCAATTGTGGAAAGTCCAATCACATTGAATAAAACTGCAGCAGCTAAATAAAAGTGAAATGATTAGATGCACATTAAAGCATCAATAATTTTCACAAATATTTCTTAAAATATTTCCGATAAAAGCTTCACAAACGAATGCTAAAATATGCCGAGCGCTATCCACCGTGACCGATTTAATTTGAAACATCGTGGTTTATTGAAGACACGAGTGTTTGGCCGCTCGGACTTGTAATTACGTAATAAATAACTTCAAAATGTGCGTAATAATCTGAAGCAAAATAAAGGGAGGAGGCTAACAATGGGTGGCCTGCATTCGGGTTTTGATGAGGTTGAGAGGGTAGGTCAAGGTCTGCCCCAACAAACTACTGCAAACGCCGCAAGACAGCAAAACCATGCTGCTCGGCTTTCCTTCGATTCCGGACCACTCTATGTAGCGCCTCTTCAAAGTCTTTACAAATATTTCTTAATATTAACCAAAATTAAACTTTATAAATAATCCTTATTAAATTCTTCTCAAATGAGAACTCGAAGCAATAAAATTTAATAAATCGACCAATAATCACTTCGTAAACAGCAAGGTCTATCCCTGCGTAGGGAATTATTCCGATGGCATTGGGGAGGTAGCCTGGAAAAAATGCTCGAGGAGATTTTCCACCTTGATGGAATATGTCTTGAACGCAAGACCAGCTAGATTGATCCGTCTTTCTCAGAACGAAGCGTGTTTTTATGACCTTCAGATAAAAACTCATGACATTGTTATTGTGCAAAAATAATAAACACAAACATTTTTCTTTTAGCACCTCGAACACACTTAAACAAATTGCGTTCAACAACAACAGCAACTTAAGATGTCATGTTTATTTAGCTTACATGCCCTTGACCTAAATGATGAAAACATGCACTGCAAGTCAAAGTTCTCATCTTATTTCCATAACGACATCAATACACCGACATTTGCAAGTCTTTTAAGCTCACGAAGATAAAGCAATGAAATGTTCAATCGACATAAAAATAATTAAATACCTTATGAAAAACAAACATTTAAATTGAAAGTTAAAGCAATTTTGATATGGATTATCTAATTAACTAAGTTGAAGCAATAAAAAAAGTGAAAATAAACTGTTACATTCCATTACTTCAACATTTAGACCACGTAAGATCTGTTGCACCATCATCTCAGCTCACTATTATTTTGACTGGATAAAAAAATTGAACAAAACAGATCTTTTTAAGAAAATAAGACAGTTAATATTTACTTCAAGAGGATAAATTATGGTTTGTGAGGCGAGTCCTGCAATTCCACCTGCAATCATCCTATCACCCATGTTCAGCTGTGACTTTCCTTGCTTGGCTAGAATAATTTGTTTAACTTCTTCATAAAAAGTGAACTTAAAGGCCATTTCTGGCACAACTTTGGTTACATTCATCCCATTTCCTCTCCATAGCGAGATGAAACCACCTTCTTTAAGAAGGTCCTTCATTATTTGACTCAATGTTATTTGTTTGCTGGGTTCCCAGACCTGAAATGGTAATTAAGTGTGACGTTAAACAAGTTTGCTAAGGCCCTAGATTGAACAATGTTTGCCAACGTTTCTCACTTGAAGTATAATTTTCAATCTGTCCAGTGGTGCCGTACAAGTCCTGGACATTGCCCCCGCAAACCCTCCTGCCACCAAATGCTTCCATCTGGCAGACGACACTTCAGACGGTTTATCGCCAATAACCTGACATTCGACACAGTTCATAGCATAACTCACAATCACCCTTTCACAAGTTTGGCATAATTGCATAACTCATCCTCATAAAATCTTTAATTATCTATAATTTTTAGGCACGAATCCCGAAAGTTCTTTCGCTAAAGAGCAAAAGGACAAAACAACAACCAGCCTCCTGCTTGTTTATAATTGGCTCGTTTAAAATAGCTGTGTTTCAACCAAGTACAAACGCTTTTAAGCTACCAACGCCGTATAAATTATGGATTTTCGGGCAATTATTTTTTATCTGTTATCGGATCAGCCGAATAGTCTGCGCCGGTTACGCAATCGATGGCGCTTTCACAGTAATGAATTACACAAATCTGAAAATATTTGGAGCTTAATTTCGGAGTTAAAAATATGTCTTGAGATGATTGGAATAGAATTTAAACATCAAGTTGAGAAATGCCGTCAGGCATGGCTGTTGCGCTAAAACAATGGATTGGTTTTATATGTTTCTATTGCAGGACATGTTTATTAATTTTCATTTAATAACAAAATATGTTATGGCAAAATTTAAAAATGACGCTAAAATCAAACAAATTTAATAAAAATAGCTACATGGAACTGAGTTAGCAATAAAATTCAAAGCCATAAAATATCAGGAGAGCCGAAAGGAGCGGTAAGGAGTAATAGGGAGTAATAAAAAAAATACGAATGCTAACTTTTTTAATTACAATGTGTATTTCTACGTATCAGATCCAAATCGTTGCGATTTTTATTGCAATTTATTTATTACAAGTTCGGAGGGCCAATCCATACAAAATAAAAAACGAGTAAGATGATGAGTCTTTATGGTTTGTAAAGAGGTTGAAATTGTAAAAAAAAATATGATTAAATCAATATTCATTACTTCGTATTTAAATTTGGATAAGGTCGGCGAAGTTAGCTCGGGAGGCGAAATATTCCAAATTTTTACTTTTCTATTTTAAGATGTCAGTGTTTCAAATGTGCTGTCGCAGCTTGAGGCAATGGCCACGAGTACTTGGATAGGTAGATACATTGATTAAGCCAATGTCAACATGGCCATGAAGAATCCCTTAGGACAGACATACATGTATGCAAGTCGAAAATCAGCCGACGATGTTCTTAAGTCTGAAGACCTAGATCAAGAAACGAAAAAACTAATTTTAGAAGAATTTTTGATTTACGAAAGGTTGAGTGAAGGTTTGATTACACCCTCTCCTTGGAAAAACTGAAATGATGTACGCGAATGGGAGCTAGCAACATTCACAAGTGACTCGCGTGGTTAGCCTCTTTGAGAGAAAAACAAATTAGAAATTAATTTTGAAATGAATGATAAAATAAAAACTACGAAGACATTTCAGCGACTTCAATTTTTAGGACGGAGAGAAATAACCAGAGGCAGACCCAGTATTTGTAATTCAAAGGCCAAGATTAAATATTAATTTTGTTGCTAAAGGTAGAACAATAACTGACTGAATTTTCTCTGACTTGTCCAAGGTTCAATGTAAATATTCCTAATGCCTGCGTGTGTGTATGTAACTTTTGGAATTCATAATTTTATAATATTTGCCAACAAATTATTTGTGTATACGATCCATTATACATTTATAGCTTAGTTGCACATTTAAAAATAAATCTTTCTAACGTCTTAACAACCTAATCTTAACTGGAATTCACCCTAATTTATTTAACTCGTGTAGTTTGATCATCACAAGGTTTGGATAAAATATCAAGTTACATTTCTGTAAATAAATCCATAAACGATAAATGTGAAAGAAATAATTTTAGAGCTGTTATTTTGGGAATGTCAACAGAGAAGATCTGCCTTCAGTGTGGGAAATTAAATTTTAATGATAGATTGCAACCCAATATCACTTTGAAGCAGTATATGAATTGTAATGTAATTCCAAATATAGCCACTCAAAAAACACTAGGCTATTTCGACTGCACTTATAAAAGAGTTACATAAGTATTATCCAAAACAAGCGTTCCGAAATTAAAATAATTTTCTATCAAAATGCTAAGTTTCTTACCTCAGGAAATGTTTGCAGAGACAGCATGGGAGAAATGACATCTCTTGCTATGAAATTCTTTTTATAAATCAGCAAACTAATTTCCATTATGGTCTTCTACAGAGTTCAAGGAGAAAACATATCGCACTTCAAAAACAAACTTTCAAGAACTCAGAAACAGTCCGTTTGCAAGGCTCTTTATTTGTTGGCTCTCGCGAATACCAGACCTTTTGTCTCTTGGCCGAAACTGGTCGAGGACTGACTGAGATTGGTAATAACCACTGTACAATCGCTCATTCGATGGTTATTTATTCTTGAGATGTTCAAAAGCAATTAACGATAAAACGAGGATGTACTTCAAGGGATAAAATACAGTTTATTTTGATTTAATAATAATTATTAATCGTTATTCTTATGCACGTAGGCGGATGTAGGACTAAAATTAGACACATCATGCAAGCTCTAACAAGCTCTGTATGTAAAAACCGCCCAATTTTGGATGATTTGAATGTTTCACACGATCACTTCCTTGAGTTATTTTTAGAACGAAAGTTCAAAGTGGGGATTTTGCATCGTAAGAAACACGCAGGGGACTCATTATTTCCCATAATTTTTCACTACTCAAAAGTAAATAATAACGAGTTTCCAATAATCGCTGTCGTGGCTTAAAGAACACGAAAGATAAGGTCATGACCTACAACTTATGTGGTTGACCCTTCGGAAGACCTGACCACATTGAACAATTCATATTTGAACTCGACCCTTTTAGAGTATATCATTTATTTAATGAAAGGCACGATAGAATGCGATGAATTCAAACATAAAAATAATTTGTCATCATAGATTATAAATTCGTTTTTAATCAAACAATTTGAAACCGCAAGTAACAAGTCAGTTGAACTTCTTCTTAAACTGGTCAGAACTCGACTATGTGAGAATGACTAGAACCAGGAACATGATAAACATCTCAATGCTCCACAAACAAAAACAACAACAACAACAGTAATAATAATAATAACACCAGTAATAACAATAATATAATATTATTAATCAATAACAAGTTTATCCAACATATTTAGTTGATAACAATGTTTGGAATTGACGCCTTGCGACGTGCGTTAACGAAGTTTGATCGGTTGAGGAGGGTCACGTAAGTACGGGCTTTGAGCAAAAATTCCAGCATTTCAAAGGACTTCTGATCGATGCTTTTCTTGATTTTCAAGGCCAATTGTTCGCCCTTCTTGTCGATGTTCATCTTAAGATCTCTCGCCTCGGTCAACTTCTCGATGAGACGATTCTGCCTTGCATGCCCCTGTACGAGTGCAACACAAACAGTGAAACTAACGATGCATAGTCAACAAGCGAGATTGCTCCTCTTCAAATTGCAAGGACATTATTATCTGATGACGTATGATATCTATTTTATAAACTTTCTGCAGAAAGAAAGAAACCTTTAGAGTTGAGTCTGATGATAATTTGGTCATCTGATCGGTAAGTTTGGCAATCAGCTGTAGTGCTGTGTCCATTTGTTGCAGAAGTAAGGAAAATCTCTCCTGAGTTTTTGTATCAGTTGTGGTCGTTAATAACTTCTTGATCTAAACAAAGCAATCCATTGTTATGCGCGCGTATTACGATTTGGGCGAAAGGAATGTTGTGTTCTTACTCGTGATTCCAACTCCTGGTAGTTGCTCACAATGGTTTGCACGGAATTCTGAGAATAAAATTAAAATAATTAAAAAAAATTATCAAATGCCAAACGAATTAATCTTTTATCCATCTCTGCTTGACCAACCAGTATGGTGTTGTTGCTCGCTTCATCAACTTCACCTCCCTCAGCATTTTCTTCCTCGGCGATGAAGGCGGAGAACTTTGAACGGAAGAACGGAGAAACTGGACTTTGTGACAAAGGAGATGATTTTGACAAATTGGAGTTGTCCATGGAAGTTGTCGGCGACGGCGTCGATGACATTGAAGTTGGTGACCATTCATCCGGGCCAATAGGCTGGAGGAGTCTCTTGTAACCCTCCCAGGACGTCAGTTTGTCAAGATCTGAGATGGTGTTTCGTGGATCGAGGATGCTGATGAGAAGTCTGTCGTAAGGAGTGCTGTTGAACCAGAGACAAGGGATGACGAAGTTCTTCAACTTCTCATCTGGACTCGGAAGGGGGCTGGAGTCAGAAGCCAGTGAGGCACTCTTAGGAGAGAGATGGAGGTTTTCAGGGAATCTTTTTGCAGGTTTTGCTTCGGTATAGAGTGAATCCGATGCTTTGACTGGATTGATCGGAATCTCTTGAATTTCTTTCATGTTGCTCTCAACGCGTTGTTGAACTCGTTGATCTCGTGAATTATCGCGGAGAATTTCCGAGTTCTTTGAACGTGGTGTTACGGCTGTTGACTGATAAGGACGCCTCGAGTCTTGATTGTCAATGTGTGATTTCTCGTGCTTCATCCTCGCCATCACGTAGTCCTGAGATTCGCGAGACATGAAATCGTAGAATATCTGCGGTGAAAGACGATCAGTTGTGCCAATGCCAGCAGTCGGATCGCAGACACCCTGCTCAGAACTGTTCACACCCTCGGCACAACTTGGAGTATTTCTTCCGCCAAACTGAACTTCTGGGTTGGTACTTGTAATTCTGTTGCCTCCTCTGAGATTGTGGTATAAGTACCTGTTGCGTGGTGGTACTGGTGGAGGAGGTGATGATGACGATGACGACGCTGGTAGCTGAGATATTTCTTCATCTTCCTTGTTGATCTGGAATGTCAGACAAAATTGAAGAGATGTTGAAGGAATTTTTTTAAATAAATCATTAGAGGATTTGTTATGTTTTACAAATGTGCTTCACCACGTTATAAATGATATACATCGTTTGTCGCATTTTGATTGCAAAAAAAATGAAGAAAATTGATATTTAAATGCAAAATAATTTCATCGACAAGAATTTCCTTAAGAATTTCCACCCTTTGGCTTCCAACATTTTCCGAACTCCACGGACTGCTTGTAACGAAGAATTACTTGATGGAAACATTAAAGCACTAACATTTGAAATTGCTTCACGAACCACGCAAGTGTTGAATGAAAGAATGTCAGGTTCTCCATGAGAACTTCTTTAAATCATAAAATTTTATCAACAAAATCCTCGTCATCCTGTGAGGTTTCTTGGAAACTATTCTGAAACTAATATCTGAGTACTTTTTTTTCTTAATTTTTAATAAAAAAAATAAAAATACAAGTAGTTTAATAATAATAATAATAATAATAATAATAATAATAATAACAATAATAACAATAATAACAATAATAATAATAATAACAACAACAATAATAATAATAATAAAATAATAATAATAATAATAATAATAATAATAATAACAATAACAATAACAATAATAACAANTCATCATCATCATCATCATCATCATCATCATCATCATCATCATCATCATCATCATCATCATCATCATCATCATCATCATCATCATCATCATCATCATCATCATCATCACCATCATCATCATCATCATAATCGTCGTCGTCGCCGTCGTCGTCATCATCACCATCATCATCATATTACCATGACTGACCAATTCTTCCATAGTAATCTTCCTCGGCCTCATTATCACCACTGTCCTCATCGCCACCAGCATCGACCAAACACCCGCACACGGGGCATCCCGTGCTGTCCCTGGCGTACCCCCTTTTGCATAGAAGGTCACAGTTTATTGGCAGACGACAATGCGGGGCCAATGTTAATGGCGCGTCTTCTGGAAATTCGATTTCATAATATTTATAATGGAGTTTTATAAAAGTTTTATAATAATAATAGTATTAATAATAACAACAACAACAACAACAACAACAACAACAATAATGATGATGATGATGATGATGATGATGATGATGATGATGATGATGATGATGATGATGATGATGATGACAGCGACAACGATAACGATAATGACAATGATTATAATAATAATAATAATAATAATAATAATAAATTATAAACAAATGAATAACTAAATAATAATTAGAAACTCGTACTTTATTGGAGGCAGAAAACAGTTCTAAACATTTATGATTAAACCAATATGTTTTTAAATTATTTTGTGCCATTATCAAATATAAAATTGAATTTTTATGGGAAGTCATGAGAATGAGACACATTGAACGGTTGGAACATTGTTTTGATGAAAACAATTAAAGATTGAAAATCACAATGACGTCTTCAAGGTCAAACGAAACATCCATTAACCATCCATTAACCATCCATCAATCATCCATCAATCATCCATCAACAATTCATTGACTATTCGTAAACTACGATAATAACATTTTTAGGTTGATTATTCAAACAAAGTGACACAAAAGATTTAATGAAAGCGAAAGGTTGGCTGGAGTTTTATTTGATTTTAAATTTATCAAAACAATTTGTTATTCGAGGCAATAGAAACTCATGAATGATAAATTTTAAATCAATCACAAGTAATTAACATGAATGGTGAATTAATGCACTCACAGGAGTGGGAGTCCTGATGCATTCATTGGAACTTGAATCACATAAAGGTGAAGGTGATCCCAGAAAGGGAGATGCGACTGATCCGTGTACATCCTCATTGGAATCAAAGGTCGATATTTGAATCGAGGGAATTGAACATTTTGTGGAAACTGAATGCAAACTTTCAGCAGAAGTTGAAAAATCTTCGCAAGAATTGTCTTCCTTCTTCACAGATGGAAAAACTCCAGTTTTCCAGAGAGAGGGCAGAGAATGTCTAACCTCATCCTGGCTGAGGAAGGATTCAATCCTCTTCTTGGCCTGGTTCACCACGACCGACTGTTCTGGTCTGATGTTGACACTTACGTAGTTCTTGAAGTTTTCCTGACATTTTCGATCAACCGAGTTGGTCATGCAGGTCGAAACTGACGAAACCCTGTTCCAGGGAAGGTTTGGCTTTTGGAGTTGAAAGGGTTTGAAAGGAAGACACGAGGCTGACAGCGAAAGACCTCTCATTCGGTTCCCGCCTCCTTCGAATTCTGCGTCTAAGTCACTTTCTTTGGTTGTTTCAGTGAGACTTCCAGTTCTTGTTTTGATTTGTGGAAGTTCAATCGAAGATAGAAGAACTTCTTCCTTTGTTTTCTTGGATTCAGCAAACTTTTCTTCTTTCTCTTCGCGATTTTCCTGCTTTTCAGACGAATCGCCTGCCTCATCATCACGTGATCTTAATGGACTGCGGTCATTAGTTCTCTTTAAATTATCTTTCAATGCAGCTTCATCACTTTTTTCCAGAACTTTTGAGGCCCCCAACTGCTGATTGGAAGGTCGTTCTGAGGTGTAAACTTTCGTTTGGTTGAGATTAGTTTTACGGCAGTAGTTGAGGTTGTGGAAAGGCGAAACATAATTTGAAGCTGCGTCTGCCGATGTTTGGCGCAGATGTTTGCCAGGTTGAGTGGAATCAGACTGCTGGAAATTAGAGGAGTTTTTGAGCTTATTTTCTCCGTGATTTATAATTGCCTCGTTTGTCAGTGTTTTTATTTCTACGCGTTGCTGCAATTTGTGAGTGGTTACAACTGAAGAGGTGACTTCGGAGATCAACTTTTGTATCCTCGATGAAACTCTTTCAGAAACAATTGTTGTTTGTTTCAAGTCGTCATGGCAACAGTTTCCGTTGTTGAATCTACACTGACAGTTAACGTCATCAGACCATCTGCTCTCGAGTATCTTCTTGGAAACCGCCGTAGACTGAATTGGCTGCGATGGTGCTGGAACACTTTGAACGGGAGAAGTCCTTGCAGGCGAGTGTGAACGGTGTTTTATGTTCTTCACCTTGTTCTCATTTTTTTTAGTTGAGAGATTTGGAACCCAAAAACCGGAAGATTGGAAGGTGTTTTGTGAGTAAGGGTGGATACCTGTTGGCGGTTTTTTGCTTGATGGCGGAGTGTTGATTGCAGAGGTTTTATGTCCGACGTGACTGGACTCACATGACTTCGAGTTGGACTGAAAAGATATTTTAGCCGTTGATTCAATTTGGACCTTTGGAGTTTTGAAGGCGGATGAGTTGCTTGAAATCATAATCAATCCTGGAATGAAGGAGAAATTAATGACTAATAATGAATTGCGAAAGAACTATTTCGCTAGTTATTCAAGAGATACAAATAATCCCTAATAAAATTAACAAAAAATTAACAAAAAAAAGAACAAAAACAGTCGACAATACACTTTAAATGTGCGCTGAACTTGAAATCGTCTCAGTACCATCTTTCTCCTCAAAAACATTTAGCTGTTCATCACAGCTAGTTATATCGAGGCATAAAATCTCTATGCAAAATATTTCAACCCTTTATGGCTATAAATTCTACAGCTTAAAAATTCCATAAATCGAACAAATGGCTCTGAAATCTGCGACAACAAAATTATTATTATTTCTCTTCTTTCACTTCTTCAACAGCATCACCTGCTAGCTAAAAATATGCAGAAGTTTCAGGAAAAGAGGCAAATGCCTCCATAAAACTCGGTGGTGTGGTCTGAAAAGTTGGGAAGGCAGGCGTTTTTATGTTCCCATCAACAGAGGCTGATTTTTATTTTTGTTTTTCAAGAGCCATCTTGGCTCGAAATTACAGATTCGAGTCAGTTGTGGTAATGCTCAACTAACATATCAGAGGATTTTCTTGTTATTCGACAACTTGCGCAGTAAAAACTTTCCATTTGAAAGGAATGAGCTAACTCCACCAACTAATACTTTTATTTATTTCCTTAAAACACTGGCAAGATCCTTTAGAGGATGGTGATCATATGTAGACATTTTATCGCGCACAGCAGTAGAGCCTTTAAGCAAATGGATCAGACGTTCAAAGTGAACGTCGTAATCAGATCCACGAGAGAGATTCGAAACCTGAAAATAATCTAACAAAAAAATTCATGATTTAGAGGCAAATTTAAAAACATAATTTTTAAATTTAAAGTCCATGAAAAATTTAAATTTAATAAGAGATTTGAGGAGAAAGTCAATTAATGAGACTAATTAATGAAATTAGTCACGTTGAAAAATATAAACATCGAAAAGAAAAACATCAAAAACTTTCCAAATGAGCAAAAACTCTTTATTAACAATCACGACGAGGAAACACTTACTTGCAAAATTCTTTTTTTCTAGCAGGCGAAAGCAGACGACTCTCACAAACTGGCGGATATCTTGACGAAATCTTTACCGTGCCTGACATCAAATTTCTAAAAGAATTTTAAAATATTTCTCCGTCATTAAATCCGTGATGAACATGCCTCCAACAGACGATCCGATGTTGATGATCCTCCATCGAATAAATTCACTTTTAAACACCGACTGCGCACGGGTTTCATAGTTTTAAAGGCTCCTCGTGCATCCAGAAATCCGTTTTATTATTCAGAGGAAGGAGAGATCGGTTGAAAAGAGAGAGGAAGAATACAAGTAGGAATTAGAATAATGATAATAAGAAAAAGAAATTTGGGTCAACAGGATAATTTGGTCATATACGCAGTTGTGCATTTGAAATTCAAATGCCTCTTTATTCTTCATGGATAATTTAAAGAATTCAATTTGAACCTCTTTTTTACGTTCTTACCCACCCAGAACAATTTCATTTCGTAGAGATTGCTGATATAATGATAGATGTATAAGTGATATTTTTTATTGTAATACGTTAATGTCTCATTGTTTTTTATTCGACAAGTTATTCAGCAAGAACTCACATAGTAACTTTAACCTGAACTGAACTTTGAATACTCAATAATTAATTAATAAGCTTAATCGACTGCATACGGCATTATTATCGAAGCGCCTATTAGTTGATCTTCGTGACCTTCGCCAACAACTATCAAAGTTGCTCGTTAACCTCTACGTTGTCAACATTAACAATATTGTTTGTTAATAAAGTCGAACGCCTTCGCCTTGATACTTGTAAATGACTTACATTAACTTTTAAATTCTCGTTCGATGCATTTTGTTTACGATTTGTTGACAACGGTTTTGCATCGCATCAGCATTCCAGGCATTCCTTGGAAACGTGGAAAGGAGAAAAGAGATGTGCGCGTTCTTTTGACATCCTGGAAAAAGAAGAAGCAGATGGTTGAACGTTGATTGATTGATTGGTCGAATGCTAGCTGCATTATTAATAGTGCCTAAAATATCTCATATAAGAGGGGAAGGTTGCATAAGACATGTGTGCTGTTAGCGCTTTGGGAAACGTTCCCCCAATTTTCAAAACAATGAACAATGAAAACATTCTTCATAGACAAAGCACCAGCAATGTCTATTGGTCATACCCAAGACAATGGTTGACTGAATAAGGAACTTTTCCGTCAGTATTTTAAACATTTTGCAAAGTTTGCAAATCCAACTCGTGACAGAACTGTTCTTTTAATACTGGATGGACATTGTTCCCACACAAAAAGTATTCAAGTTCTGGATTACGCCACACAGTCGGGGATTATCATGCTATCTTTGCCTTCCCACTCAACGCAGTAGCCTGCTACAGCCCTTGAACGTGGCTTTCTTCAAGCCCCTACAAACCAACTTTGACCAGTTCATTTCGACCTGGTTGAAACCCACGCAGGGCGCATCTTTTCAGAAAGTCAGGCATATGGGGCTCTCGCAAGCGTATGGGAAGGCTGCAACAGTGGGCATATACAATGTATTTGAAGACCATGATTTTGCTCCATCGGCAACAACAGATAGACCGGTTGATCAAGTTGCAGACGATCATTCATACTACGTGCACTCGGCTGCACCAAACCCAATACCAGCCTGGACTCAGGTGGCAGACAGTGACTCACCTGAATCTCAAGATGGTCGTTCAACTGAGACCTATGCTCCAATCCCAATTACATCACATGGTAAAAAAATGTTGAATTTTATGTTACAGTCACACGGTCATCAGCAACCTGTGTTTAGTTAAACTTTCCATCATTACACACATTCATTACATTACAGCATTCATGTGTTTAACCCATTATTGTTTTAATAATGATAAAAGGCTAAGGCGAAGACTGTTCCTTACTATCTAGGCGGCATCTAGGCATCTAGGATATCTAGGCGGTTCACGAAGCCCCAATCAGAAATGATGAGTCAGAAGAAGCGAAGGGTCATTAATGATAAGGTCAACCTCATAAAAGCAAAAGTTATTTGAAAAGCAGAACTCTAAAGGAAAAAGTCCAGAAACTATAAATGAAAAGGGGAGGAAGAGAAACGTACAGATAAGCCTGTTTATCGACCAACAGGAGAAAGAAAATCATCTGAATTGACCGAAGGTGGCAAGAAATCTGGATTAGCCACTCGTTGTCGAAAAACAACTGCTGGCATTCTTGCCAGGGTTAGTATGCCCTTGGCAACAAGCAGTGGCGATACCCCATGCATTCTGTGTGGAAATTCAACGAACCGAAGACTGGATTCAGAGCTCTCGTTGTAGAGGATGGCATCATGAAGACTGTGGACGTGATGATACTGACCTTTGTTATAATTGCTTGTCGAATTAATTGTGGCAAGACCTAATTGACAATTTTTTTCGTTATTTAGTTAAGTTTTTGTGTGCAGCATCCGCATCTCATACACTACTCTAATACGCATACGTCTGGTTTGCTCATCTTGGGACACTGGTTCCCTAAGATGGGATGAATGGGTGGACCGAAACTTTAACGATTTTCTTTATAAAGGTGTATTTTTTGTTGTAATACGTTAATTTGTTCATTACGAAAGGGTTCAAGATGATATTATCAAAAAATTCATTTTATTATTGCGTAGAATTAGGCGGCTAGCAACTAAACTGTTAACATGCTTGTCCAAGACGTCTTCTCCTACATCTTACAAACAGGGAAATGTGTTGTTATGCAAGACTACCACAACTAATCCGAAAACTCATGTTGTTAACACTTCTCAAGTTATGAAAGCAGTCCATGTTTAAAAGTTGCACCTTGATATAGTAATTTTCCGAATTAATTCCGTTATTAACGGGAAGTGTTGTAGGCCAAATGTCGACAGGATGATTAGCAATTGAGTAGTTCTTTGATTCTGTAGCAGTGATCATGATGACGATTAACGATGATAGTCATGATGATAATGTCGATGAGTGTGTGGCCTAATGGAGCGACAGGAATGAAGCTCTTAAAGATGAGTACAGAGCAGACAACTCGTATTTTGTCGGAGGATAAAGTCCCTGGTTTCTCAAATGTCGATAGTTGCTTGATGATTGCGATCGTCTGAATTTGAATTTTTCCTGAAAGTGGAGCATGCAAGCGGAAAGGAATCCAGTTTAATAGCTGCTTTACGATTCTGTCGCATACTTTCCTATTTATAGCCTGTAACTTCGTCACATCGTAGAGTGGACTGACGGCAATGATTATTCTTCTAACAAATTTCACGAATTCCAATCTCCTGAAAGGATCTGGTTGTTTTTATGTGGGATTTTGATTTAAAGCACGAATGTGTTTGAGAAACCAACCACTATCGAATCGCATTCACTTCTCAGAAATAAACGTTCCTTGTTTTCCAATATGAAATGATTGATGTATTTTAAATGTTGCTGAAATAGCTCGAAATGATTAAGCATTAACTCAAGCAATATTAATGCTAATAACAGCTTAATTTCAAAATTATTCTAATATACAATTTATTTCATTTTAGTTTATAAATAAGTTGAAATTAATAAAATGTTTCGAAGAATATTGCGAATGTGCTTGGAACAAAGCATCATCTGTTGTATATTCCGCGCATTTATCACCTTTTTCTGGTGCATTCACAACGAACGGGAGAGCAATATCAAACGTTGGTTAATCAACCGTTTATTCATGAATAAATTACTGGAAACTAAATAAATTACTGAAACTGTAATGAGTTTGTAGACCGGTGTTGGAGTCCACAACAGTCAGACACGAATTCATGCCTCCCCACTGGGAGCCAGAGTCGAAGCATCGTTTTTGAAGATGTATTTTGGTTCCTCGTCCTTCAAAATGACATCCGCTGTTATGATGATCTCAGAAATGTTCGAGTTTGGACACATGTACATTGGTGAGAGCAGAATCTTTTCCTGCGAATGAAGATGAGTTTAAGAGTCAAGAGTTCATCTCTTTATTACTTATTCTTCAGTAAATGTTATTCCATGATTATGGTAGAAAATGCATAATTTATTCAGCCTGTGATTAATAATCTCGTTTCTTTTTCTCTTTATAAGATGATTGACTTACCAGCACTGATCTCAATCCTCTTGCTCCGATCTGCTTCTCTACAGCCCTGGTTGCTATGGCTTCGAGTGCCTCTGGAGTGAATTGAAGTTTTACCTGATGTCAACAAAATGAGCTCATTAGCATTTTATGCATCTAATTATTTTCAAATATAACATTAACGCTCAACAAAGAAGTTGGTCACTTGTTGACTTATTGTATTTACACGCGATAATATGAAATTATATCACATTACATCGATTATGTTGTAGTCATTAAGTGCATGTATTCCTACTCACATCATCCATTTCAAATAAGGTCCGGTACTGAACGAGAAGAGCGTCTTTTGGTTCAGTGAGAATCTTCTTGAGCATACCAACATCCAGGTGATGGAAAGGAACGATGACTGGAAACCTGCCGACGAATTCTGGAATCATTCCAAACTTTATCAAGTCCTTCGACTCCAGTTGGGTGAGGAACCAGTCATCGTTTTCGGATCCATCTGCGTCTTTCATTTGTGCATCGAACCCAAGATGCTGACGTTTGAATAAGAACAACATTATTGATACAAAATAAACTTAAATAGTGAATATTTATTTAACTCAATAGCAATCGTCATCATGTAGTACCTTGAGAAGTTTTCTGTGTTTGATGATGTCAGACAGTCCGTCAAAAGCTCCAGACCCAATGAACAAGATGTTGGTCGTGTCGATGGTGATCGTTTCCCTCGATTTCGATGATTTCGACTCCGGCACGTTGACTGTCGTTCCTTCCAGTAGCTTTAACAACCCCTTCAGACAATTAAGTTAGTACTTAACCAATTAGTTTGTTATTATGTTTATTTACATGATGCTAACTGGTGCTTCTTAAATTATAAGTAGGCGATTTGTTTTATCACAGGAATGCTTTAATTCAGGCATGTCAAACACGCGCGGCCCTTTACAAGCACACCTGCGGCCCGAACAAAGGTTTCTTCAGCGGGAGCACGTTTCATCTTCGCAATATAAACGATTTTTCGATTCGATCGTTATTTTTTGTGCGATTTTTGACAACTATTTTTAACTTCCGGCTAATCACCCGCTTTGTTAAGTATGACCAGGGGCCCCTTTGTTATGTCAATTTGGTAATGGAAAATAATGCGCAAAAAAAAGGTCGTGATTGAAAATTTTAACACTTTAAAACCCGGGCCCCTGGGCACTTGCCTCCTCCCCCCCTCTCGGCTGCCCTGACAGTCACCTGGAACTGTTGCAAAGGAATTTCAGGAAAGATGTTGTGATTTCTCAGCCTTTGAACATCAATTTGGCCTTATTCTCAACATCACTCACCTTTGATGTTGCCAAGGCGGAAGAAAGCCTGCAGATGGAACTATTAGAAATGGAGTCGGATTCTAAATTCAGAGCAAAGTATCTTGAAGTTGGGATAGCTACAAGTTTATTTTTATTTTAAATTTATTATTAGTTTATTTTCATACCTTCTTGAAAGTTTAAAAACTTCAGAAAATTTGCCACAAACATTACGGTAGTGTTTGATTCTACCCATGTGTTTCCTTCACGAAATCAACAAAAACTTCTCAGAGAAAAAAACTGACTGATCAACACTTGTCACCTCAAAGTCGGAACTATGCAGCTATTTCAGCCTGACCTACCAAAAAGAGGTGTCAAGCCTAAGGGTAAAACATTAAAACGATTGAAAAATAGCAAATAAATGTTCAGTTTTGAACTGCTATAATTTTTTTTAAATGTATTTGTTGCCGTTGCAAACTGCAAGTATAAGTTACCGTTTAAAACAATTTTATAAACTACATCATTACTTTGTATTCATAAATGGTAAATATGGTATTAAACATTTGTAAGCACATTGTATGTTACCAAATTTAAGTAACAAAAGTATTCTGCAATAAATTTTATTAAATGACTTCAATTAGTTGCAAAGTGCGCAATTAGTTGTCATGTGCGGCCCTCATAGCAACACATACATGACCATGCGGCCCTCGGGGGATCCTCAGTTTGACATGCCTGCATTAAGTTGTTTAGGGTCTTACATCCGAATGTGATCGATTTTTCTATTTGAGGTTGAAAGAAGTTAATAATAATAAAGGTATTCAACCTGCTGAACTCCTTCACCACCAACATCCCTCATGTTGCTCATGACTTTCATGCTGCAGATTTTGTCAATTTCATCTAGGAATATAATACCTGGGACCAATCGATTTCATTACTTGTTATTTCAGTTCTAACTTTTTAAAACATATTAATCAATTGCATTTCATTACTATTTACGTTGCTTCAATGATGATCTTAAATGATTAATTTGTTAAAGATCCCTGGAAAACATAAACCTTTTTGAGCTCTTTCCACGTCGTAATCTGCAGCTTGTAGAAGTCTCTGCACAACGGATTCAACATCCTCTCCCACATATCCAGCTTGTGTCAGAGTGGTACAGTCTGAAATGGCAAAAGGCACATCCAAGTATTTGGCCAAAGTTCTCATCATGAACGTTTTTCCGCTTCCAGTGGGCCCGACCAAAACAATGTTGCTTTTATCGAGACGGGTTTTAAAAGCGAAATCTTCATCAAACTGAGCAGTTTGTTCATCTTGTGACTCAAAGTCATCGACCTTCATGAGACTTCCGTTTGAAATGTTCAGATTTAACTTGAGTTTCGATAGGAACACTGTCAATGAGGCAAGTATAATATCAATCCACAAAGTGTTTCTAACGTTCCTGCTTTTGACTGGAAGATGTTGAATGCTTTTAAGTTAAGCAACTCTAAAAGGATTTACAAATATTTCAATGTTGTTCGTTAAATGTTAATATTTCAAAAACATTCGAACTTTAAAATGCTCGGAATCAAGAAATTTCTTGCGAGCATACAGAATAAAAAATTGTTTCGAACAAATGTTTCAATAATTTTATATTAAAATATATATTTCCCTTAATGGTGAATAATCATCAATGATTACATTAATTATAAGCTTAAATGTCTACTTGATATCTTATCAAATGATGTCAGACTCACTCTGGTTGTCTTGATTTTGATTATTGTGGGGGAAGAAAGACTTTTTTCTGGCATTTTTCTTGGAATTGCACTGATTAAATGCTCTTGCGTTATGAAAAATTTTTTTGTAGTGATTATAGAGGGCGACAGACAAAACCTTCTTGGGATAATCTTGTCCAACAACGAACTCGTTCAGAAAAGTGGAAATCTTAAAACATTTTTATTTATCTTAAACATTTTAATTTGTTTCAATAATTTTTAGAATTCTTTAAAAATGACATAACTGTGCTAAACACAATAAAATTGATTAGACTTTAGAACCTATTGTTTATTTTTAGTTCATGGCAACCTTTGATGGAGACGGCAGAACTTTGTGTAGTGAAACGTCTTCTTGCGGGGCTTTTACTGGGTTCAAACTAAAGACATACTGACATTCATCGCATTTTACGAAATCTGTTCCTATAAATTAGTTTTGCTAAGTTAAATAATACTTGACTGCCTAACACTAAAAACATAAACGTATAACTGACACAGAAATGTGCTCAAATGCAAAATCACGAACAAAACTTTAAATTAAAGATTTACAGTTACATATTTTTAGGTGATTATATATGAAACATGTGAAACTTTTGTTCCACACCCACAATTAACTAAATCAAAATCACCGAGATCCACGTTCATCTTCAGTTTTCCTGATCCGCACTTTGGACAATAACGCCTGCAATCACCACTTTCGTTGCCCCCTTTTCTTGAAATAGATCCAGGTTTTTTGGAAAGAAATTTCTCATTTTTTATTCTAGCAGTCGATGGCTTGAGTAGAAATGGATTTTCTAAGCTCCACTCTTTCTTGAGATCGCTTGTCATTCTATAAAGATCAGAAAAATATATTTAAGTGTATTTTGGGGTTACTTCCTGCATTCCCACCTTGAGCACATCGTGAAGATTTTACGTGAATTAAAATTTGTAGAACCTGTCTTTATGCAAGTGTATCTGCTTGTTAGCGGAGTCATTTCTGTAAATGATATTACCGAAACTTATTCGATTGCTAACTATAAAAAAATAACTATCCATTCACCTCCAGAGATTTTAATTATATTTTGAAAGTGGGAAGACAGGCTCCTAGCCCTGTTGCAAAACGTCACGTTGGTTAGGCTCCTCATGCTGGATAGTAGCATGATTGTAAAGTTGTTAAGGTGGAAGGTAAAAATATTTCAGAATTCTGAATGAGAGATGTTTGTGGTTGTTTCAGAATTAAGAACCCGAAACTAGGCTTGCTTATCATGCCGATTTCCAAAACAATTCTGACGTGTTTGTTTGAGCAATGAGGATTTGTTTGCTAAGTTGTGTTTAATTTCTTATTATTTGAATAATTAGTTTTGAGGGTAAATTCAGCTTTTATTTATTTTGACTCTCTCGACAAACACAAAGAATTTTTATTTTAAATTGCAAATTAAGAAAATTAGTAATGTCATTTGTGATTTTGAATGACATCATCTTAATTTATTCACAGAACTCTTCTCGTAAGAGCATTTAAATACTTAGATGAATTCAAGTACATGTGTACCTAATTACACTACCATAAGTACACAATTAATTAAATTATTAGTATGCTTAGAAACTAGGCAAGTAGACAATGCAGACCTTTGCTAAGTAAACATTATCACGTAATGTAATTGTGAAAATATTTGCAATTTGAAGGATTTGACGAATCTGCCTCCTACAAGTACTGGCGAACATGGTGCAAATGTCAGCTTTGAAGGTAGATCCGCCGAAGCGCAATCTTATCTGATTTCTGCCTGAACCGTGACCCAAAACAATTCCAAGTATTTGTATTGGCTCATTTATTTTGTCAATGCTTCTAGTAAACTGATTAATACATTTCATTGGACTTGATTTAAAAATAGAACACATTTAAATTTTGAATTTTTAAAATGCATTTTCTTTTTCAAAATTCTAAGCCTGCCTTGATGCTTTTGTGTGGCGGGGTGGTCACGTGACGCTCAGCGCGTGGGTACAAGCCATATTGGAATTTTTTTGCGTATTGTGGTTCTTCGCTCGAAGTTGTTGCATCGGATTTTATCAATTGAGTAAGTCATGTCAAGTAGATCGAAAAAATCAGCGTCATCTACCTTGACGACGTCAAAATCTGGGATGGTGACCTCAACTCCATTATCGTCTTCTCGAGGTTCTACCGGATCCGCGAGACCTCCATCCCCCACTGTGCTTTCTCGCCTCCAGGAGAAAAACGAACTTGCCTCTTTGAACGACCGGTTGGCGGTTTACATTGAGAGAGTGAGACAGTTGGAAACTGAGAATGGTCGACTCTCCCGCGTTGTGACTACCCATGAAGAATCGGTTACTAAAGAAAAATCCAAGATCAAGGGGATGTTTGAAGATGAGTTGGCTAGTGCTAGGAAACTCTTGGATGACATCTCTAAGGAAAAGGCGAGGTCGCAAATGGAAAATGTTGGTCTACGAAAAGAGATAGATGAGCTAAGAGATAAGTAAGTGTTTGAATGCCTCGTGTAAATAAGCAACATTTTGTCTATGCTTTGTTGAAATTGTTACTGGAATTAAATTATGGTACAAAGACTGTTTTTTGCAGGTTGAAGTTGAAGGAGGCTGATCTCGATTCCACGAATCACAAGCTGCTCAGTGCTGATGCACAAATTTCTCAACAGCAGGCCAGGATAAACGAAGCTGTCAGCCAGAGAAGATATTGGGAGGATGAATTTAATGTAATCATTACTTCAAAAGTAAATTCAAAAGTGAAATTCATTTCTTCAACTTATAAATTTTTACACAGAAACTCAAGAAGGAGTTGGATGGGATGGCTAAGACATTGGCCACCACAAAGAAGAACTTGGATGAGGAAACTGTGGCTCGTGTCGATTTGGAGAACAGATTGCAGAGCATGAAAGAGGACGTGGCTTTCAAGGCCCAACTTCACGAGCAGGTCGCTAAATAAGATTTTTTGCTGTGTTGTGACTTTTAAGCTGATAGAATTTATAGATATAATTTTATTTTTAGCTCTAGAAATGGATTTAAAATTACTCTGGTTAATGATTACTGATTAGGTCGAATGACATGGAATTGATTATGCAATGTTATAACTTGAGCCAATTATTTCTTTGATATTGATAATTGCCTTTGCAGGAGATCAGTGAAACATTTGCTCACTCGAGGGTGGTGGTCGAGGAAGTCGACAGCAAACTGCAGGACGAATACGACAGCAGACTGCGGGAAGCTCTTCAGCAGATCAGAGAGGACAATGAGGAACAAATTAGGATGATGAGGATTGAGACTGAGGCAGTTTTTGAAAAGAAGGTTGTCTTTCTGAGGATTTTGAATTTCTTTCGTTTTATGATTTGACTTGTTTTCACATTTTAGTTGCTTGTGATTGTTATTACGACTAATTAATTAGTGTCGACTTGTTTATTAATCAGTATGCCGAACTGAGGGAGGCAGCTTCTCGCAACGAGGGTTCTTCTGAAAAGCAGTTGAGTGAGATGAGGAGTCTCAGGAAGAGAGTGGAAGAGCAGTCGTCCGAAATCTCGAGACTCAACAACTTGGTAGGTGTTCATTCTTCTAATTTACTTTTCTCTTTTTGTTTTATTACAGCTTTATCTCATTGCAGATCCACAGCTATGAAAATAAATTGAGGGACCTTGAGAATCAGTTGAAGCTGGAGAGGGACGAGCACTTGGCAGACGCAGATTCGTTGAATGCTCAGATCAGGTCGCTGAAGAAAACCATAGAGGAACAGATGGAAGAGTACAGGGATCTCATGGATGTCAAGATCAAACTCGACACTGAAATAGCTGCTTATCGCAAGTTGTTGGAGGCTGAAGAAATAAGGTAGTACCTATCCTATTTCTGGGCAGAATGTCCTTTTAGTGCTGCACCAGCAGCATGATTGTTGTGCTAGAGACATTGATTTAAATATCGATGAGCTTTACAAATGTAGCTGAACAATACATTCGCATAAAATGCTTGCATTTTTAGAGCATTTTCATGCTTATTGATTTGCTTTAGAGGATTGCTTAAAGCTGACATCATATTTTCTTGGAAAGGCTGAAATCTGGTGGTGGATATTCAGTGAGGATCGGAACCCCGGGAGGTGATTCGTCGAGGAAGAGGAAGAGGATCGATTTGGACGGAGATTCTCCTTACGGATCGAGTTCAGTGTCCACCTCTGGAAGAGTGGAGTATCAGTGCTCATCGACGACAAAGGATGCCATCAAGTTCGAAGAGATTTGTCCCGATGGCAAGTTTGTGAAACTCGTCAACACTTCCGATGACAAGGTTAGGCTACATTCTTTTCTCGGTATTGTTTGAACGGCTCTTCATTAACTAAATGTTTTACTGTTGTGTAGGAAATGGCTATTGGAGGATGGCAGGTGAAAGTCTTGAGTGGAGACAATGAGACCATTTACAAGTTCCACAGGACTGTTCATGTGAAACCTGGCCAAACAGTGACTGTTAGTTGAGTTATAAGCCTTAAAGTTGTTTGCAACTGCACACCTTTCTTTCTCAGCCTCCTCCTATTTGACTCTTTGTTCTATTTATTTGAGAAATAATTTTGTTTACAACCATTCTTATCCTTCTGTTTCTGGTGTTATTCATTGTATTTCTCTGTTAACTTCTTGAATTCATACTTTGGAAGGCCTGGCTAACATGAGATGTTTAATCAACAGATTTGGAGCTCAGATGCTGATCAGACCCACTCCCCTCCCACTGACTTGGTCATGAAGACTCAGGCATGGCAAGTTGGTGATTCAAACAGTGCCATTCTTTTGGACCAGAAGGGTGAAGTAAGTGAGATTTAGATGAAGTTATGACTGCATTTTGTTTCATTATTAATGATTTGTCTTTTTTTTTTTTAGGAGATTGCCACTTTTGACATGAAGAAGAGTTCTGTCATCAGAACATCTTCAACTTTGTCCAGATATGATGCTGAGAGCTCTGTAAGGAATCTATATTGTGATTATCTATCTATTTGGAAGATTAAGTTCAATGTGTGCATTGCAGATCAATCAGTCGAGAGGATCAGGCAAGGGATGGCTGTCATTCCTCAGTATCATGGGCTAATCAGGGTAATATACCCTCAGTTACATTAAATGCTCATGTTATTTTGATTTGAATAAATGTTACTGTTAAAGTACAAATATAAATATATTAATAAACAAAACATAAAAATTATGGAATTATAAAAAAAAAGTACATTTTGTTTTGTAGTTTATTGAGTGCTCTGCAACCAACTACGGGGAAACCATAATGGACAGATTTCATATTTTTTTAAACAGACTTTGAACAGATTTCACTTAGATTTAGTTGATCATTGCTTCAAAGAATATAGCACGAACAGGTTTCCATTGCTAACGTTTCGTTCGGAAAGGTCGATCATTGCTTAAATGTTTGTAGTTTGTTTGGGTCCTTCATGCTTTGGCTGGATTTGTGTGTCAAAATCATTTTCTTTTGATGTAGCCTTTGGAAAGTTATAATTTATAACTTAGTGGCAGCACTTTTGATGAATTGTGCATTTAATGTTTTTTGGTCATTCTTGTTTGTCGAAGCAGCTAAAATGCCTAGAAACATCAAAGTAACCTCTCATGGTGTTTGGTTGGCCAGTTTTGCAAGTCACGTTCTTAGTGCAGAGGGGTAAATTACCGTTGAAGGGGGTCGTGGGTGGCCTAAAAACGTTGATGGCGTGCAAGTGCGTCGTTCGCGGGCTCGTAGGGCTTATTTTTGGATGAGTTGCGAAATCGCAAAAGTCGATGGGCAAGCATTGGTGATAGCAACAGTCGTAATGTGTCATGTTCGCAACCGGGCCTGCACCGCCAGGAACGCCTCGGTTAGGGACTATATAAATGGTAAAGGTAGCATCCGAGAAGCCTCTGTTGTGAGGGAATGGTGGGGGATGGAAGTGGAAATGATTAAAGTAGGATTGGATGTCGCGTGTTTCGGATCTCGATTTTGAAGATGATGCGATAATGGACGGGCAAAATTGGCTATAATGTATTTAGTATGTATCCTAGCTCGGAATGGAGATGCTTTCTACGTTATTTGTAGGAATCGCCGCCCTCAACACTTCAACCGAGCCTGTTTTTGATCCGCCTAATGATGCGATGCGCACGGTCGAAATACAGAAAACACTTTTTTATTATTTCCAATGGAAACAAACAGATTGTTTGACTGTCACAATTAGGCGTCCTCCATTTCCTCATCTTGTATCGAATATGAATCTGGTGCCTGAATTTGTGGAGAATTTTCAAATTCAAAATGAACATCTTCTGATCTGATGGCCGTCTCAGCAGTTGCTGGAGTTGTGGTGTCAAATCCGTTGAGCTTCAAGTTAAACAACGTGTGCTCGGGCAGCACGTCCGGAAGATCTGAAAGCAGGAAGGAGTTGGAGCATTCAACAGACACAAAATTAATCACAATGTTCACCTGGATAAGGTTTTTCTTCCAACACCAGTTGTTCCACGACGATGTTCAACATTGTTGTCGTGAAGGAGTCGTCCTTGCGCAGTCCCAGCGACTACAAAGATCAGGTCAGAATTAATGATGAAAAATGACAACTTGGACACAATGAAAGCAAAACATCTAAGGATGATGATGATTTTCAACAAGATGTCAAATATGTGGGTGTAGTTAAAATTCGATAAAATAACACAGACGACTAAATCCAATCAACCAATCGAGTTAGTACTTTATCATTTTATGATGAGGTGTCATTAAAATTAAACTAAATTATTACAAAGTTATTGCATTATCCATAAAATCCGAAAATAAGTGTAAAACCTTGTGGAAGCATTCAACAGCTTCCTGAAAATCTCCCTTCAGTGCGTGCGTGAAGCCGAGAGACGAGTAAGTCGACGCGTTGTTTGGTATTATGGCCAGTGCTTCCAAGTGGTACGTTATGGACTCATCATACTTTCTGCAGTGAGAAACATTGTTGTATTCGACCACTCATTGTCACATGATGTCAGAAACTTTTTAAAAAAATCAAATTTAGCAAGAAAGTTATTCACTTGAGTTTCCTGCAGACGTGTCCTAAGTTATTGAAGAAGGGCTCCCATTTCTCTGACTTCAGGTTTGCATTGATTCCGTTGAACTTTTTGATTGCATTCAAGAAACAGTCCTCTGCAGTTTGATACCTGAAATGAAGACATTAAAGAGATTAATATTATTAATCATTGGTTAACCATTAAATATTAATAATAATAAAATATAATAATGCAAATAAACAAATATAATGTTATAAATGTAATAAAATATACAACTATATATTAACAAATTAGAATGTTCGTTTCAATGAATGATTTGAATTTAAGCAAACAAAAGCCTTATTTAGGAAAACAATGAGGAAGCTGACTGTTGGTTCTGGAAGGCAACAACTCCAATCTCATGGAGTACAAAAGGATCGTCTGGGGCAATCCTGAGGGACTCGTTGAAGAACTTCTCTGCGAGTTTTGCGTTGTTCGTCAGTCCGTATTCGAGGCCTATGTACAAGAGAGGAAGGTGACACCTTAACAAAAAAACATGTCATGTCAAATTTAGTGTACAGTGTCACCTTAACTAAACATGTGTAATGTAAACAAATCAATATTCAATAATCTGGTCACCCTTCCATTATCTTTGAAGCTGTGAAGTAAGCAGCCATAGCCTGGTCGTGTTCATTTTCAACGCCGAACGAGTGACCGTACAAGAGCCACGCATAACCGAAGATCCTGTTTATGGATGTCGCTTTCCCAATGTATTTCCTCACAGGGTCTTGTTTGCCGATGGAGAAATAATAGGCCGCTACGGCATACCACGCCAGCTGAAAAATAATTTCTTTCGATTGATCATTTGTTTTCATAAAATTATTATTCAGTTAGATCTAAAGACAACCATCATTCACCTCCTTTTTGGGATACAATGCAATAAGCTGGTGAGCAAGGTAGAAGAGCTCTGCATGAAAAAAACAAGCTCATTTAGCCATTTATTCATCGAATGAAATTCTGCCAATAATTAAAAAGATTGTGCCTTGCTTCTCTACTTACCATTGTTCATCTTCAGCTCTATTAGAACACCAATGTGCAGGGGGAGACATTGAGGGTTGAAGAGGTCTTTTGACAGGATACTGTACACAAAATGATCAATAAAACATTAATATTCACCATCTGTTCATTTATGATCCCTGCCATTGCAATGCCAGTGCAATGTCATTACTTCATCAACATTATTGACCAGTTTTAATGTCATGTTCTCAAAAAACATTCAACTTGAGCACTAATCGTATTCATCACAAGAACACATCAACTCACCTTCTTGTGAGTTTGTAACAAGTATCGAAGTTGCAGTTGTAGAAGTAAGACTCTGCCTGAGCGATGAGCATGTCCATGCTGCTTGAGAAACAAGACAGGCTGCGAGGGGGATTCCTTGGTTTGTCGAGCTGCAAAAACATTCTTGAATCCATAAAATCACAACAGACAGACAAGCATTTCAGATAGTATAGCAATAAATATTTGCTCTCAAATTTAACAGAATTGTATTTAAATTAAATGTAAATACTGGAAATAAGATGAAATAATGCATAATTACACAAAACAAACCTTTTTGAGGAGACTCTCGTAGAGGTACTTCACCATGTCTCGCTCGCACGCATTCAAACAACTGTCGTACTTCAACTCTTGCATCAGCCTTCCCTCTGAAATAAAATATATATATATAAAAAATATATTAATTATAATAATATCAATAGATTTTAAAGAACAAATAATTATTAAGATCTCAAATTGGTATTTTGCTTGCCATTTACCAATGATAATTCATGGTTACATTCATCTAGTAATTCACTATATTAGCTTAACATTTCTGTCAATAATAAAATATTTTGTTAAATTTAATGGCACAAATGATTGTTATTATTAGTGCTTATTATTAGTTATTAGTAATGCTAATTGTTGTCCTGTTAAAGCAATTTAAATGTTATTGTATGATGTTGTAACTGTAATTGATAATTATTGCCTACCCTCCTCAGCAGAGAGCATGTGATTCTGTACAAGATGTTTGAATGCCTGGTAACATTTTACATCCAACTTGAGAGCTTTCTTGTAATATTTGAGTGCAAATTCCCTGTTCTCAAGAATTTCATAAACTTGAGCCTTTAGCAGCATTATGGAACTCTCAAGGGATGCCTACAATGAGTTCTAAGTCAATGATTCTTCTTGATATTACCACAAATGCAGTTGACACTCTAACACAATAACATTGAAATAATGTGTTCTTACTACAAATCACATGTAACTAAATTGAATAAACCTAACTTTAGAAATGAATTGATATTTCATTAATTTTCTGCTTAATCTAGCATTTTATTTCATTAGCTCCAAAGAGTTATCCACTTACATCTCGTGGAGGCATGCCTTCCACCACTTCTGGCTGTTTGTCAAACTTTCTTTCCTCATCTGCCTCAAAATCGGCAAGGACATTGATCGCATCATCAAATTCTTTTGATTCAAACTGTAAATTAACTAGTTAATATATAATAACAGTTAATACAAAATCACTAATCACATGATTATGCAATTAATAACTTCACTCACATGACATTTGGCCTTCAAAAATTTTGCTGCAGCAAATCTCTAAAATATGATGATAGCAAAATAACTTCACCCAAAACATGTCAGATGCAGATATATGTAAGACAGCTCATGAAATTTTTAATGTTACCTCAGGCATACGGTATCTATCAAGTAACCTCACAGCCCTGTGATACTGGGCTGTCTTATATAATGTGTCAGCATACCAGTAAACATCTTGTGGTTCACCTTTTCAAGTAAAAATCTTGTTTATAATATAATCATAAATGACACAATGATAAATTATTGCTCTCACAAATCAGCTGTATTCCTAAATTTAATTATTTACTGTTATAAGTATAAAATCAAACATGATTACCGCACGATACAGTAATCAACTTGTCAAACCAAAACAATGCTGTTTCCAATTGATGCTGCAAAAAATATTTAATAAAATTAAACCGTAGTGAGAATTGAATAAATGCAAGTCTTAATTTCACTAGTTATGTTATTACAAGCATTGATTGCAGTCCAAGCATTTAATAACACTCGTCATAAACAAATCATTTCAATTCATCAAAATAACAATTAGAGACCCTTTCAATATACGGCTTTATCATTTGCCGAAATTGGTTTAAATCAAATGGTTGTTGTCCGTTGCCATTTTCCATTTTTTTAAATTTCAGTTAATCTTATTCGTAAAATGCGGTCATAAGCGATCAGATAAGAAAAACAATAACAAAGAATAATTAAAAATATGCTTTATGTTAAAAAATCTTGAAGTGGTGCTTACAAAATATTTCTGTTCTTCTTCAAAATATTTAATTGTTATGGTATTTTTTCAACGCACTGTAAACAAAAAATAACTTAATTCCATAACGTGTTTATTATGATTTTTTAATAAGTTAGTGTTTCCTTTCCAGACCGAACATTAGCATTTACGAAATATCAAAAAATTGTAGAGCAAAATTTGTATCTTCGTGCAAAGAAAAACTTGTAGGTGGTCTCATTTGTGAAATGCCCTTATTGATTAAATGCCCTTATTAACTCAAAATTTGTCAAGATATCTAATGCATCTTTGATGCCCCACCATTCATAAATTAGACTGGTATTACACAGTCTCCTTAACCTATACAAACAATTGCTATGTTGTAATATGTTCCATAGTGTTGATTAAAGTCCCCCGTCTTATTCATCGATTGGTGCATATCTGGCCTAAGTAGCTGAATTACTCCTTCGAGGCAAGCCTTTTATCGCCAGTCACAAGATGCAAATGTCTTTGGCGTACTTGAAAACGCTTTGAAACGGCGCAAGGCAGTCGAAACACGCAGCAGTCCCAAGCTACCCCCGTAACACAAATCTAGCAGGCCGTCTCAACAACCTGACAACTCATACGCAAAGTGTTTAGATTCCAAAAGTGGTTGTCAATTGCTCCCCATTCCTCGCAAGCATTTGTTGCACAGCAGGTTTTTCAGCCCAGCAGATCAAAAACCAAAACCACACGCCAACAACGAAATAGAATGTATCATTTGCTCTAAAATCAACAAAAAATGCATAATACTTATTATCTTCTTCAGAAAAATATAGCAATTCTCTCCTCATTGGAAATAATTAATTACAACGCCGACACGTTGGTAAAAATAGAAATTGGGCTGTGAAGAGACGAAATCAACTCGCCCAGACGTCCAATGCCTGGTTTCTAAAGATCAAATAAATATAACCTTAATGTAACCAAATTGTTATAAATTAATGCACTCCTAGGTAATAAAAATAAATAGGAAGAAAGACAGTCAACGAGGAATTCATTATCATGGCAATTATGATTTACAAACACAGCAATAAAAATTATAAGTCCCATAAGTAGTTGAGCAATTAAGTGCCAGTGCGAAGCATTTGCAGCTCTTTGTTGACCCTAATATCAACGGCGTTTTAGTCTCACGAAGCAACACACGAGCACGAAGATCACTTGCTCGACTTTGGACTCAAAAACAATTTGATACACTTCTTGGTTTTGAACATTTAAGCATGTTGTGATCACCAATTAGATGTTGCAAAGTCCATGGACATGTTTAAGTGAATTGTTGAATCCCATTCGCAAGACCAACCGAACCAACCGAATTGCTTTTCAAGTTGTTCTTGGACTAGAATAAAGACAAAACAAAACTCCTAATAGGGAGTACACAATAGGGCAGGATGAAATGTGAAGTGCAGGAAACACACAGACAAAGCAGGAGATCAACAATTAAGTCATTTTGTTAGTGCACAACAATTCAAGAGATCTTGGATAACTTTTCTGAAGCCATTTCATCTCATCTGATATGAAATGAGAATCTCATCTGATATGAAATGAGAATCTCATCTATCTGACGACCTTTAAGTTGCCTGACACAAACAGTTTTTTTGGGAACGCTAGTCATGGAATGAATTCAATATGGTAATAATGCCTCATCTCAGCTGTTGAGAGAAATGATATGTTGAATCTGAGTGGGCAGAGAGGAATCAAAATGCTTCTTTATCTCAGGTATAATGACACTGTGAACAGATCTCTTGTAGTTGTTTACGAGACACAGAGCCACGACAACGACGAACATGATGTTGTAAGTTATGATGACGTAGGTGTACTCCAACCATTTTAACTGCCCGTAGTTTCCCAGCAGGTCGAAGTTCGTTATGCCGAGAGTTCGGGAGAGAACGGGCAGAGCCAAACTTAGTATAAGAATGATGGCACAGTTGATTATAAGTTTTGTTATTGGGGTGTCTTTGCATTTTGGAGTGAGCCTGTTGAAAGGTAATTAAGATATCGAGTCAAATGATACGCTGTTTTCAATTACCGATGTGATCAATTAGACCAACGACCAACCTGCATGAAAACGGCAGACTGTAGAAGCCGACAATAGATGTTAGGAAAAGATAAAGGATGACGATTGTTTCGACACCTGCTCCTATCGGACCAAATACTGAAAGTGATGATGCTCCCAGATTCAGCTGAGAAGTTTCATTCTTAAAGACTTTCCAACCAATCAGCAGTTGTCCCGTGTTTACGATCACCATGAAGAGAGAAATGGCCATCAGCACCAGCACCACCAACATGGCGATCGGATAGAAAATCTTCCTTCTCAGAAAAATCATCCGCTGGGTTCTTTCCAGCTTCTGTCGAAATGAAGAGAGGAGCTCAAACGTCAGCGTGAGCGGGGCGTCCGACTGCGGAGGATTAGAAAGATGCTCGTTTGCATTTGCTTTCCTCCTTCTCCTTGTCATGTAAACTGCCTGCACTGGATTGTAAATACCTCCATAGGGTCCATCTGATCCTGTTCTTTTGCGACTGTGGAAGTCAGACTAAGATTAATAGTTAATTTAATTATTTAATGGTTAAATGCAATTTATTGGTTTGTGAATTAAAAATAAGTACAATACAAAACAATGTTCTAATTTAATAAATTGCTGAATGGAATTTCACCTTTTAACAAAAACCTCAAAAATATGGTAATGGTAAAATCCTAAATACTCTGGAGTCACAATATGAATAAACTAACAACATCCAAATGATTCATGACCTTATGAGACATTTTAATGTTTTTGTGCAAGTTATGCATTCGTTGGGGAAATCCTCCAACACAATTTAAAAGATCATCTTCCCTTGAATATCAAGAAGCTTCAAAATACTTGAAGTTCATTGTCAGGACAAGTTTTAAAGTTTCTGTATGCACTATTTTATTCTGAACTCAACTCATCAATGCTTAATTGTTCACAACTTCCAGAAAATTTGAGTTCAATCACAATTATCGACCAATTTGCTTATGACCAAAGACCAAAATATGAGCTGCATTTAATCAACAGTACATCAAACAATGATAAATATAATTATCAACATCATCCAATAATATTGCACAAAAAATAATGTGATTTTTGCTTTTTCAGAATCTCTGCAGATAGCACCACATATTCAAAAATGAAACTAGCACCCAAATAAGGTTTTAAAGAGCAAAAGTAGTCGAGACAACAATCATAGAACCGATGGCCACTTAATAGGAACAACCTCACAAGTTGCCGTCATAAATCACCGAGAAGCTGTAAACATGTTGATGATGCTGGTCTCAAAATAAAAACATGGCACCAAAAGCGCATTAAGCAGAAATACAAGCAATGTGACATTGTTTTTAGATTGAGTCAACAAATGTCTGATGAAGTATTTCCACTATTTCAAATGATATTTGCTGTCATGTCCTTTTTAGCTCAGGATTTAAAAACTAAATTTGAGATGCTTCATAATTTTAAGAAAAAGTATTACCCTTGCACAAAATTTGGAAAAATTTGAATTTGTTGTACATATTAATAAAAAAAATTAAGGCTTTATTACGTGATTTTAATTGATTTATGTGTGCTGAAAATGTTCCTGCATGAATAACATAAATGTTATATTATATGGAATACATCCAAACATAAATGTCAAATTAGGCAGTAGTACGACTTGTATCAATGTTTTGATCTCATTGATCTCACAAAGCAAATGAATCAATTCAATACTAGTTGTATCAGACCTATAAAGCAAGCAGATTAATTACAAATATATAAGCAAAGTTATAACTGAAGGCTTGAAATGCCATTGAATAATTATCAATGATTGAATTTTAAGATCATCAGAATAGAATAAAATACGACCACAGCAGGACTTCGGTAGTAAACACTTAAAAGTCTGCTTCATTTCTATTACAATTGAGAAAACTCAGCTTTAGAGGGACCACGAGTCAGTCATTAAAAAAATAAAATATTCAAAACAAAAATAATTTCTCGCTCAAATAAGTAAGAATGAGTGACTCGAAGGGGCATGAAGTGAACATATTTTACCCTAAGATGTCAAGCAGGTCAAAAGCAAAGTCCACCGTTTCATAATTATTCATTCGGGACAGCACCACATTAATTTTATGAAAACTCACCCATTTGAGGTTTCACATATCAAAAGTGAAGACTGTTTGCGTTTGGCCCTCGTGGCTTCTTCGATGACGGCCCGGTCGATGTCGCCCCCGTACCTCGTCTGCAGATCATCTGGAGTTTTGATGAACTCTCCAATCACTGAAAACAACCTTGTGAATCCGAGAGGAGTGCAGATGAGCAGCATGGCAACCCCGACAAACGAAACAATGGAGCACAGATAAAACAGATAAACATTCTTTATGTCCAGGATGACTTCAATCAGGAATTGACTGTTGTTCCCAGATGTGAGAGCAAACACAACAACAGCTAATCCACCTAAGACTACACAAAACAAGATGAACACCAGGAGTGCCTCATAAACTCGAGGCATGACACCTTTCTTTGAACCTGGAAAACCCTCAGACTCTACCAGAAAATAAGCGAATGGCATCAGGACAAAAAGAGAAAGATTTGAGAAGAGGAATATGTAATTCCACAAAGTATAAATGAGCGACGAATTGAGCCATTGGAGGTAGTAACTGTTTGGGAAACTAAGAATGGCCTCGTTTGCAATTATGGACATGGGTAGAAGAAAAATGGCTCCAACAGATACTGCAAAAGTAAATGTGCAGGCAAGTAAGGAAGCCTTGCAAACCACTGCATCTTCATATGCCACAGAATATTCATCCCTTTCAGGCCTTCTTTTGAAAGCAGAAAGAATAGCATAAGACAGAGCACAGAGGGTAAAGAATATCAGAAAGCATACGACATATTCCCGGACCATATGATGAAACACACGTTCGTGAGCTTCGACATCGTAATCCATGGGCTTCAAACGAGTCGCATTTTCCAGATTCTGATATATCTGCGAAACATGCAAATGAACAACTCGGTGAAAGCTCTTAATAAACCCTGCATTAAGCATTAGATGTCTGTGAGGTGCAATCTATAACTTCAAAAGACAATACAAATATTCCGGTGATATGATAAGTTTGACAGAACCCACGTAACTCATGTGATTAAAGGTTGGATTAATTGTGGTCAAAACAAGAACATTCACACGAAACTAACAGAAAAAATAACTTACAAAGGTCAGCCTAGTTGTGGCACAAAATATATTAAAGAAAGAAATATTCTGCATACAGTCACCAACAAAACGAAAACAAAAACATTCTAAAGAACAGTCGTGGACCCTTCGCCAAACGAAAAGTTATTTATAGCATTCGCAAAAGAAATTCATCGCCTGCATAAACATAAATAACTTTATTTGAAAGTAAATATTAAAAATCCAAATATAAAAGCTAAATTTGAAGTAATTTATATTGCCCGTGTGTAGCAATGCGTTGAATGTGATGCGCCCCGAGATTTAACGAAACAACTTAATAAGATTTGTTTACAAGGAATATATTTAATAATTGCAGATGTAGAGTAGAGACCACGTAGGCGTTTGAATTACTGATTAAGAAATACTTCTGCTGGACATACTGTCCGAGCTGCTGTCTGCACACGTATCCAGCGCAGGATACGTGTCGCATTTTATTACTCGCTGGGCATTAGTTTATCGATATTTATTGTTGATTAAAAGGAGGCCAAACGTAAATACGTCTGAAATTTTAAAATATTAAACTTAATTCATTTGAGAGCTCTTGATTTGAAGCCATTCAATGCATGGCGATACCGTGTGAGTGGTAGGACAGAATGGAGATTAATTTGTTTTCAAGCTGTTGAGGTGACTAAAGACAATCTGCGATGTTTGCGCCATATTCACAAATGCCCACAAGATTTCTTTTCTCGATACTAGGTTCAATTTCTTCATCCAATGTGATAATTCGTGAATGCTTTCCAGTATTTCAACTATGATGCTTCTTTCATTAATTAAATAGAATATGAATATGAAGTTAGAAAGCAATTATGGTCAAAAAGCTATCTGCTGACTCTTATCTTGAACGCTCTAAAATGTGAAGAGGCAGGTTTATTAATCAATAAGGAAGTGCCTAAACCAATTGTGAATTTTTTACACATAAAAGCAGACAAGCTAAGCTTGAGTGAAGCACCAGTAGAAGTCAGATTGTAACATTTTTCTGAGTGAGATCATATGGCAATATAAATGCTTAGAATAACTTGTAAATAAACAATAGTGAAATTATTATTAAGGCTTCCCTTTGGAATGTTCTTGTGACAAGTTATAATTAACATACAAGTTGTTATGTCATTTTTAAGGCTGAAGTGACATGAAAAAAGTTGTGCAATGAGCAAAATCGAAGATGGATCAGTCAACTTTGAGGAGCCAGTTGAAATGAAGAATAATAGTGAGGAAAATAAAACAAGAAATGTTGGGGGTTGGTGCCTTCAGCTATTAAATATAAAAAAACAGTAATTATTTTTGATGATGCTTTGTTGTGGTGGTGATGCCCACGAATCATGTATTATTATTTTAACTGCATTGACTACTACAGTGTACCAGACATGTTCCAAAAACCTAGGATTCTGTAATAAATGTGTAATTAAATTGCATAATCAAGATCCCTGCATTCCTGAACATTCTTGGACTTAGTTGTTCCCGTCATTGCGTGCCTCAAAGAATTCATTTTACAAAAGTTTATAATTGATATTAAAAATAAGTGCAAGCAGGATGTCAACAGTTGTAATGCATTCAGTGTGCTTACAGAAAGCGATTAAATTATGTCGCAAATGTTAGTCGATCGTCACTCATTGCTCGAAATATGAATTTGATTGCCTCATTAATAAGCAATGATGAAGTGTTTGTTCATGACAGTGCAGGGTTGCTGGAGGGGTCGATGTGGTCAGTGCAAGAGGGGGACTGCTTTCAATTGCAGGAGTTTTGCGAGGCGGACGTGCACTGTCGAAGCTCTGAAGAGGAAGCTTCCAATTGCTCGGTGGTTGCCATCGTACAGGTTTGATGACATTGTTGATCCATCTAGTCTTTCCACATTGTTGTTGTCTTTGTATGTTCACTAGCATTCATTGTTTCAAAATTAAGTTTATTATGTGATGGCAAATAAAGATGGTTTATTTAAATTAAAGTATTTAAAATAGAATGTGTAGTCACTCTACAAACACATCAACAAAAAGGCAAATAGTAATGCATATAAAATGGTAGTTATTCTTTGAGTTTTCAATTCATTTATTTTATTACACATAAAAAACTGGAGTTTGGAAACAGGCTTAAAGAATTGAAAGGGGATCTGATAGCAGGACTGACCTTGGGACTTACTGTCATTCCCCAATCCATGGCTTATGCAAAGATTGCAGAACTTCCAACTCAGGTTTTAGATTCTTTTCATTATGAGGATGATAATGATCATAGTAGCATTCTACTTATGATGATGATGGCAGGGATGTAGTGGCAGGGATGATGATGATAGCAGATTTATTAGTTGTTTTGTAATCATTATATGTTGAAATAAAAAAGTTTTTTGGAACCCACACCTTAAATCGATGAACTTTTGTTCAAAAGTAATGAAAAAGACATTTGATTTAGTTTTTCAAAAAGGTCACCCCTATTCGATTTTACCATATAAGCTTATAAGGTAAAAATGAAATATATCAGAAGCTTTATTTTTCAATTTTAATGGTGTAATTGGATAGTATTTCTTCTACTGGGTTCTACTAGAAAGTTCTAAAAGGCTTCAGAAAGTCATAGTGCCACTAGTTTAGTTTAGTTGATTAAAGTCCATTGAGATGATTTGAACTACATAGTGCTACTACCACTTACATGTGATTTTAGAAATTTGTTGTCGGGGTGACGTTTTTTTTTAAAGTAAACAGAATTAAAACCTTTTTCATCAAAAGTGTTGATGAGCAAAAGTTCTTCAATTTAAAATACACAAGATCAACTATTTTACAACAAGTCGCAACCCTAATATTGATGGAAGTATTATTAAATATCCACTTATTAATTTAAGCATAGTTGCTTAATTGACATCGGCACTTTTCCACTTAGTACGGCCTATACACTTCGTTCATGTGTTACTTTGCCTACTGCCTCCTCGGCACTGCCAGAGACGTCAACCTCGGTCCGACAGCCGTCCTCTCTCTACTAACTGCAGAGTTCACCCACCAGATCCCTCAGCTGGCTGCTCTTTTGGCATTCATTTGTGGCATTGTACAAGTTATTATGGGTGTTCTAAATATAGGCAAGTCTTCAGTTATTGTTATTCTTGCACTGAACTTGGCCAGTCTAATTAAAGTCATTGATCATTATCTGATCACTTATTGACCTCGCTTCCTCGTTGTTGACGTCATCAGTTGAATTTCGGTAGTTCATTTGAGTTGCTCATGTCATTGCTTTGATTGCTGTAGATGTTGGGATTGGCAAAATGAACTCTTTTCAGGATTTTTAATGGAGTTCATCTCGCATACAATCATCAACAGCTTCACCACAGCAGCTGCTCTTGCCATAATCTTCAGTCAAGTCAAGGTAAGGTCGTCTTATTGCGTGCGGCCATGTGTTACGTCTGTTTTTATTATTTGCTGGCAATGAGTGTCGATGTAAGATATTATTTATCTTTTAAAATGCTCCGTTATCAATCCATCTATTAATTTCCTTCACAGAAATGGTTGGGACTCAAAGGCATACCGAGAGACTTTGCCCGACAGCTTTATTGGACGATCATAAAAATACCAGAAACTCAGTGAGCATAAGTGAACTTGTTCGTATCGTTCGTTCGGCAATATTCAAATTCAATCCAGTCGAAGGTGCTACTGTGACATTAAACTAGGTTTTCTAGTCTCTGTTTTGTAGTTCATTCAGAATGTGGATTTATGTTAACATGTGCCTAAGCTTAACACTTCGCCCTGCAATGGAAAATAGGTTTTTAACCAGTTATAGATGTGAATAGCTAATCAGATGTTAAGGTTTTACTATCGAAATGTTTGATTATTCAAATCATGTTCAGAATTGAAATTGTGCATTTTTAGATTGTGGGACTGTTTCCTTGGACTCATATGCATGTGCTTTCTCTATTTGCTCAAGGTTGCATTTGTATAGGCTTTCACAACTGAATTAATTTGTTAGCCGCAAACATTTACGACACCTTTTCAGAAATTGAAAGTCATTAAATTCAGAAGATCGTGGGCTGCTAATCTTGCAAACTTCATCAGCACAGGTGAGTGGTCGGCTTGTGTGAATCCTAACGTTGGTTTGTCTGCTCCAGTCGATTACATTTTGATCACGTAGGGTCGATTCTTCTAAAAAGTGAAAAGTAATCACGGAACACTCGTCGGTTCGATTATAAAACTAATTCAGTCTTCGGTTGCAGCTCGTAATGCCACAACCATCTTCTTAGCATCGACTGTGGCAGCCATTCTCTTCCAGTACGACCACGTCCCATTCACTTTAACTGGCAACATAACCTCAGGCATCCCATCTTTCTCTTTTCCGTCCCCGATAATTGATCTCGGGAACAACGTCACCCTGACGGCGAGCCAATCTTTCCAGGTGATGTTTCAGAAATTTATTTTTAATGTGTGGTTATTTTTAACATGTTTTTTTTATGAAGTTGGCTCTCCTTGAACTATCTTAAGTTTTTTAGCTTAAAAAAATCAAGAATTGAGCTTGTTATTGACACAAAAGCATGAGTGGATATACAAACTAAGTCAGACTTAAGCATTGTTCACAAAAACAACTACAGTTGAGAATTACATTATGGTTATCAGTTATCATCCCCTGGAAAGTCCAAATGATAACATTTATTTGCGAACAACATAATTTTTCAATGGGACATTAGGAATTAACATTTTATCAGCAAAATATTACCTAGTAAAAACTAGGTCGAGATGTTTGTTGAATATTTTGGAGGTAAGGATGATTATTAATTGATGGTAACGGGGTCACCTCTAGCCAGGATGTGACCTAATTTTATGACAGGTTGTTATTGCTGACTCCTTATCAGGGTTACTCTGGCTAATGTCAAGTTGTTCAAATGGTTGTTGTGATGTTGGTAATGATTATTACAGATGACTGCCTGATGCAAAATAGATGCACTTTTAAAATTTTATTTATGCAAACATTTATTACAATATTGCTTTTTTTTCTACAGAAAATTGGAATTGGTTCAGTCATAACACCCCTCGTGGGTCTGATAGAAGCTGTTGCTATAGGGAAAGCTTTTGGTAGGTTTCTGTTGAGCTCCTTCATCAAACAATAAATCAATCTGCTCAGACGAGCTCCTCCTATAAGATCATCGTTAACTGATTCTGACCGAGCTACAGTGGTCGATAAGTTCGCACTTGATACGATGTGCCACCTCAAATGAGAAATCACTTGAAACATGAGAGTTATGTTTTCGAGTCGTTCGGAGATGCGCAATAAGTCTGAAGATAAGCACCGGATGGTGTTCACCTCCAGTCAATAAAAATTCCTCTTCAAAATTCAACCTGTCACTTGCTAATCAAGTTGTTTTTGTGTGAAACTTGGTGCATGTGTTGTTTCAATATTGTGCAGAGGTTAATGTTAGGTTTTTGTTGAACAGGGAAGAAGAATGGTTATAAGGTGGATTCTGATCAAGAATTTCTTGCTCTAGGTGAGACTGACGTTCTGTCAATGAATTAATCGTTGATGTTCATTTCCATGAACTTTTATGCATTCCTCCTGGTGCAATAAACCCCTCAATGGCAACTAATAGCTATTCTTGTTTAAAGGGGTTTCCAATATCCTAGGATCTTTTGTGTCTGCTTATCCGGTCACAGGGAGTTTTTCAAGGTTTGCACTTTGTTCTTAGATGACTTTTTTATGGTTCATGTGTTATCATCGTGTGCATTTTTAAATTATATGGTGTGCTTGACTCTTGTTAATAAAGCTGGGTTGGTTAATTGCTTTAAAAAAATGAAATGGTAGGAGTGCTGTTGCTGCTCAAAGTGGAATACAGACTCCAGCAGCCAACATCATCACAGGTCTGCCATTCAGTTTTGATCTGGCTATAATTATAATTTCAAATAGCAAGCAGTTTGAAAAATATTTAACAAAACCCAACTATGCATTCTAGTATGCTTTTAGGCAATAAAATGCCATTAAGCATTAGCAATGCCTTAGCACCAACCAATTTTTATAAGTTACCCCAAAAACTGTCTTAATTGTCACATAAAGTTGGACAGCAGATATTTCTACAATTGCAACATTAAACAGGCTCCATATGCATCCTTAAATCGAGTCTTACCAGTGAACTAATCGTACTAATTGCTCACAGATCACCAAATCCGAGTTTCAATTCTTAGATATCAAAAGACACGCAAATAAGGCAATAAGCAAGCGTTGCATAAAACAATTCAATGTGATCACTTTGTTTGATAAAAGTGAAATAAAGTTACGGATGTATGACTCGTATCTGTCCGTCGAGCGTTACTGCAGAGTCGCGACGGTCATCAAAAGTCACGTTGATTTGCGGAAAATCAGTAACGATCGTGCAAACTTATAAGCACGTTCGCGTATCTACATTTTCCGAATTCAAAATAAATTTCAATCATAAAATAAGCGCTTTACGACACTAGCCCCTCCCTCGCTAATCTCAACCGAGGCCCCAAGCAAAACAGCCTTCTCGGATGTTTCGCTAGGAAGTTTCCAAAGATACGAAAAACTCTATTTTATTTTTAATTTTGTCAACGCTGTCAATAATCTCTGAAAATTCAAATGTTTTCCAAAAGTCGAATTGTTGCTTTTTTAATGTTAAAATCTATGACACATAAAAAACATAATAGTATTTTGCCTTGTATTGGCTCTGTAAACTAAATACGTTAGTTTAACCTATGTTTATTTTGAATATAATATGAGAAAGGATTTATTTTGTAATTTGAAATTTTGAAATAAAAATTTTATTAGGACTCCTTGTTCTGTTGGCTCTTGCATTCCTGACTCCAATGTTTTATTACATTCCCACTTCTGGTCTGGCAGCTGTAATAATCATGGCAGTCACTGATCTTGTCGACTTTTCAATGATCAGAAAACTTTGGATTATAAACAGTCAGTGCCCATGCATTTTTAATGTTATTAATTATTGGACTTGTATTTGTAATTAATTTCTCTTAAAGTGACTATTTTTTAAGATTGAGAGTCAACATAATTATTTGTTTATTGGTGAAATCCTTAATTTCATATAAATTCAAATGTTTGATTTTTTGCTGCCAAGAATTTTTAACTTTGCCTTTATGTGGCTTTTATCAAAGATTTACAATTATTCTGGTATGTTTGGAATTTTGCCAGAACCTGATCTTGTGCCATGGTTCATTACATTTGGCATCAGCCTCTTATTTGGGTTTGAGGTGAGATTCAGTAAAGACTATAAACAAGCAAAGTATATTTTATTGGGAATTGCTTTTAATTAATTTAAATAGTTAAGCTAGGTCATCCAAGTGCACAACACTTGGAAAATGAAAGTGATGAAAGTGTCATTATACAATCATGGCATTGTCTGACCCCGGGTCTTGATCATGAAAGTGTCATTATACATTCATGTTACAAACTGTTCCTTCTAAAAAGAACTTAATTATGTTTAAATTAATGCAGTACGGGATCCTCATTGGTGTGGCAGTTTCTCTGTTATTCCTATTGCAACCTTGGGCCAAACCAAATGTTCAGGTGAGGTAAAACTTCATTGTGATCAGAGCTGATAACTGCCCTTAATACTTCCCTGCATGAATTCAATGTTCAGATCTCATCACTCAATGACATCTTCAGCGAACCAGAATCTGGTGATGACAACTCACCAGATGCAAAGGTGAGGAACTGGTTTTTCTTCAGAGGTTTTTCTGATTGTGGTAATTTAATATTTTAAAAATATTTAATAATTATTGAAATGCTTGTTCTGAGATTTCTTGCTTATATCAAATTGTTTTAAATATAATTGCTATATTATAAATCTTATGTAGTTACTATAATCTTGTAATTCACAATATTTGGAAGCTGTCAAAGATGGACAACATTGTTGTTGTTACTCCTTCTATTGGTCTCTTGTTTCCTGGTGGAGAACATTTTGAGGACAAAGTTTTTGAGAAAGCAAAAAATGGTGAGTAGTCGATACAGTGTAACATCAAATGATAGAATGATTTATGCTGAATCACAAACATGGAAAGTTCATGGTTAACTTTTAGAAGGTGGTAGAAATTGGTCACATTAAGTGTGCAATGTCATGATGAAGTTATGCATTCACTGAATGTTGGAGTACTTATGAAGTCATCAATGTTGCAGGATCCCTTGTATTCGACTTTTCCTCCGTGATGATGATGGACTTTTCGGCAGCAAGCGTATGACGTTCCTCCTTGGTTTTGCTCCGCTCTGCTTTATTTCACACTCTTGTTGACTTTCAAATGTTCATAAAAAGTTCATCATAAATTATGTCGTTCATTTTCTTTAAATAAAAGAAAGAATTGCTTTAAATAGTGAGCAAGTCATTGGCGGTTTTTTAACCTTAAAAGTGGTTAAAAATATTAAAAACAATTCCAGTGCATTAAGCAGTTGGCCAATGATCTCTCAAAAAGGAACACAAGGTTTGTCTTCATCAATCTCAAGGTGAGTTGATTTTCCAATTTTTGAAATTGGGACGTTCGAAGGATCGGCCGATTGATTTGTTGTTGTCGGTTGTTGCAACCATTTTCAGCCATCCGTGGCAGAGAAATTGAACAAGTCGGAAATAAAGAACTTCAGGAGTGCGAGTTCCCTGAGTGAAGCAGTGAAGATCCTGAGGAGTTTGTGTCAGATTAATTTCAGATTGCTTTGAATCTTAAATCACTAAGATTATTTTAATCGATTTCCATTGCACAGCTGTCGAGAAGAGGGATGTAGTAGTGGACATAGTGATTGATGAGGGCAGGTTTGAAGTTAAGTCGGGAGAAGAAGTGGAGACAGTTCCACTGACTCACCTGAGCGACATGTCACGGCAGGACGATCCGGTTGTGAGCGACAACGTGGTCCAACTGGATGGAAATAGAAAGGATTAGTGTTTACAGTTAAATGATTTAATTTCAGTGATTTGTGTCATAGGTCTTGAGTTTGTTGTTGTTGTAGTTGCAGTGTTGTGTTTTACCATAGTGCTTTATAACTGACCTTCAACTCGTCTTTCAATTGCATGACATTTGACATTTTGCATATTATTTTGTATCTTTATTTCAATGTTTAGGATCCATCTTATTGATACGAAAGTCTTTCATAAATGTTGTCCACTAGATGCTTTAGTGTTGAGGTGAGAGATTGTACTTAATTCTATTTCGTGTTACCAACGTCACAAATGTATTTTATAAATTTGTCAGTGAGATTCTAAATTCTTAACTCGGTCAATGAATTATGTGAAACATCCTTTACTTTTTCCACACAACTTTTGGAAAGTTTTTGGTTGCATTGCTGAATTCAGTTCTGTTCATGATGTTTGTAAGCATTTTATTGTTAGTGGGCCTGTTGGACATCCCAGACCAATCGTGTACCTTTTTATTTTATATAGTAACTCTTAGAATACACACCTTATTCAGTGTTTGCCTCTTGATAAATTCAACGAAATTCTTTTTTGCAGCATGAAGTAATGGTGACGGAATAAGCAGCTAAATTAGATGTGTTCGCGTGCTGCTTAGCTTAGTATTCTTGAGAATACCCTGTATTCCAGTCGCGAATACGAGATCAGTTGTCGGTATACAAGGTAGATGTGTAATTACTAATTACTAATTAGTGTTGAGGCTGGAAGCGCTCTAACGTTGCTATTGATCATTTTTTCAAATCCGTTTGAAGCTGGTGCCCATTCGATTCGTGTGTGTCAGGAAAACGCTAGTTTGGTCAACGAGACTTGTGCCAAGCAGGAGCAAAAGAATTTGGTTCAAAATGCACCAAACAAGATACAAACATTATAGGTTTTCCACAAAAAAGCATTAGGATCTCAGGAAAGTTGCCTCATCAATCTGAAACTCTTGAAGTGTGCGGAGAAACTCTTCAGGGTCAACTGGATTTGAAAGATGATTGTATTGAAACTCATACCATTAAAGGGGAATAATATGTTGTGTCATGTGGAATAACTTTAGTTAATGGTGATAATGATTTAAATGATGTAAAGGACTGAAAAGATGAAATAACTATACAGATGATGTATTACTTTGATGCAAAAGAGGCAGACGACGAACCGCTCATATTTAACAGACGAAAAAGACAAAATACAAAATAGCTTTGAATAAAAGCCACTAAAATTACACAGTGCTATCTTTGTCATCGATCCATTCTGAAAGAAAATCTTTATTTTGAAATAGTTCAGAACTATTGAATTATTTGGACTGCATGTCACAGCTCGAGATACAACGAATTGCAATGCATTAAAAATAAAAACATCCCAAAACTTTTAAGTTGTTATAAATACAGCTGGAAAATACTCCTTGCGATCAATTCTAAAATGTTAGCTGAAGCTGGGTGCATCACACAGCAGGATCACGGAAAGCTAACGAGCACAGCAGTGGAACATAAACAGTGTACGCCTTTGTTAGCTGGTCTGCTGTACAAAGAGGATATTTTTTCGTCTTCTCTCTCGTACAGGTTGAAAGTTTAAACAGGGACTAAACAGGACAACAATCACCAGGTTGGTGACTTCCAGATGTTGTTTTCAGCAGTTGTTCTTGTAAACTGCAGTTGCTTGTGTTGTTGCCTGTGTTTTTGTTGTTCTGGTTATTCTTGCCTCGCGACGTTCAACTAAAACTGTTCCGTTGAAAACCTATTCAGCACACGAATAACCAACTTATTATTATACAACTACATTTTTGTTTATATCATCATCATCATCGTCGTCGTCGTCACCATCGTTATTGTTGTTATCGTACCCGATATGGATATGTGAAGACTCCATTCAACTCCGACAAACAAATCAACAAAACGCTATTAAAGTCAACACATTGATGATAAAATGATACAAAATTGATGCGTTGTCCTTACTGATGTGAACTCTTCCACGTTGTGTTTGTTAAAGTATGCGGAACATTCACCACGGAAGAATTCATCGCTAGAAATTGCATCGTCTAAAAATTCTTAAGAAAAATGTTTTTTAAATGTCTAAAATTTAAACAGTGTTAAAATTTTCCCATAATATTCAAATTATAATCTTGGTGACGGGTCAGGCGATTCACATTTCCTCTTCGACCGAGTTCAATGAAGTCTCTCGAATTAGTTCGTAAGTTGGAAATGTCCAAGCTGGCAGTGGTCGTAAAGCACAAAATCCAGCTTGATTTGTTGAGTTCTTTCTTGGTACCGCAAGTCTTATCAGAGGCTTTGGATGTTTAATGCAATTTTATATTTTTCAGACATACTTTGTGTGATATTGTCACAACAGAGGCTTCATATATTTAATGTGATTTTATATTTTTTCAGATATACTTTGTATAATGACTCTTGAATTTGTATCGAGTGAGAAAGGAAAGCAGAAGTTGGTGGACTCCGGACATTTGTATGTCATGGACAGGAGATGCGGAGAAAAAATGTATTGGAAATGTGACCAAAATCAAAAGTGTAAGTGCCGTGCACGTGCTCACACGATGAATAACGAGGTCATTAAGAGGATTGGTGAACACAACCATGCCGGAAACAGTGCTAGGGTGGAAGTGACAAAGGTCGTGAATGGTATAAAGGTGAAGGCGATCTCGACTCAAAACAATCCACAACAAATTGTTGCTGATGCCTTCTTCGGACTTTCACGAGTGGCAGCTGGTCAGATGCCTTCTTTGGAAACTCTCAAAAAGAACATCCGCAATGCAAGACGTGAAGCTCATCGACCCTTAACGAATCCAATTTTATTGACTGACCTGATTATTCCAAAAGAGTTTCTGCTCACTCACAAAGGCGATGCGTTTTTGATGTCGGACGTAGGCGATGGTTCTGATAGAATGCTCATTTTCGGAACAGAACAAAATCTACAACTTTTGTCCAAATCCATCTGCTGGTTTGTTGACGGGACTTTTAAAACGGTTTCTCTATTTTCTAAGTTGTACGTGATACTTGGAGTTGTCGGTGAAAGAATAATACCATTTGTTTATGCTTTGTTGCCATCCGCGACTCAAGAAACTTACAATCGATTGATTTCGCAGCTCAAGGATGCCAACTCAAATCTGTCACCTGCGTCGATAATGACAGACTTTGAATTATCGGCTGTAAACGCCTTCAAACACCATTTTCCTGAATCAAAGCCTAAAGGGTGTTTTTTTCATTTTTGTCAAAGCCTCTGGAGAAATATCCAAGGTAACGGATTGCAGCATCGCTACGAGAACGATAAGGAATTCGCGATACAACTGAGGATGGTTGCTGCGCTGGCTTTTGTACCTGTGTCCGACGTGGTTTCATCGTTTGAGCAGTTGGTAGATTTTCTCCCTGAAAATTCCCAACCCTTTTTGGACTATTTTGAAGACACCTGGATAGGACGACCATATCGACATGGCCGAAGACCACCTCGATTCCAGCATAATCTGTGGAACTGTTACGAAGATGATTTGACTGCATCGCCTAAAACTAATAATTCTTGTGAGGTTTGGCACAAGTCTTTCAGTGAATCGATTGGGGCAAATCATTCAAATATATGGAAATTTATCCAAGTCCTGAAAAACGAACAAGCCCTTAGTGAGGATAAATTTGAACAACAGGTGGCAGGCATCAATCCCAATATTTCAGAAAATTGTTATCGAGATGTCTCTGTAAGACTTCAAACTATAATGAAAGAATATGATGAACAGAACGTTGTGGGATATTTGAGAGGATTGGCTCACAACTTTAATTTTTAATTTCGTCTTTTTTCAAACAAATTCTTTAAACCTGCACAAATACTTTGTCCCGGTGGAAAACCTTGTTCAAAAGAGCCATGGTTTACGTGATACAACAATGTTATGGATGTATTTTCATCTTAAGATTGTTTTAGGAAATGAATTCTCACGAGGTGAATTTCCAGGATACTTTCGTACAAGTTGACTGAAATAAAATGTTAAATTGGTGAACTTATTTGAGGCAATTGTAATTAGATTACAATGTAATTAGATTACAATGCGTCTTGTGCGGGTTCGCACTTCAAAGTCTATTATTCATCATTATTTTATCTGCTTTAATGTATGTTCTTGTGTTGTTGTTTAATAATCTGTTTGTATTTTATATTTTGTAAATGATGACAAGTGTGTTTGTATTTACGCGTTAAACTTACAATAGAGATTATAATGTAATTATACAAACGGTGAAGACACCATTCGCTATTGTTCGTTGGTCTCAAATGTCATTTGCAATTAAAATCAATCACTTGATTTAATCCTTTGTCATTCGCCAAGAGAATTAAATTTGTGAATGAAACATGCAACTTGTACCTGATCCATTGTCAATTACTTGTTGTTTAATGTTTGATCATTCAAATGAGACGCGTTACAGTTTATGATGTTATTCATTTGTTGAGATATGAGACTTAATAAAGCTGTCGGTGATGGACTGAACATCGCTACTATTCAGCTGCATTCTCCGATATAAGCACCAATGCAGAAAGGCTGGGATTACCTCATCTGCCGACCACGCCCGGAAGGTTACTGTGGCCGGGTGGCAATGCGTTCGCTTTGGCAGGCCTTGTGGGTGGTTCGATTCCTGTGATATCTTCGATTGTCATTGATTTACAAGTTGAAGTTGCTGTAGCGCCTGGCGGTGATGATTCACGATTAGTCTTTCTTATCGAATGATGAACACTTTCGCCCCTATCTGATGCCGGCGCTAGAAATGCTAAGTGTGCGTTAAATTGGTTTATTTAAAACTATTATTTCTCTCACGCTCGAAATCAGAGCGTCTTCGATGTGGAAGCTGTAAATGACTGACAGTTTATTTCCAAATCACTTTAGTTTTACAACTTTAAACAAATAAAGAAACGTGGCGCTTGATTCTACGTAATAATCTCGGCATTAATAAGGATAAGAATATACATATATACAGTATATATCTATTTATGTAGCGCCATATGCATTGCATAAGCATCGTCGTCGGACGATAACCAAAATGTTTCACCAGGGGCACTGAGCGCGGATGGCTCACGCGGTTTCCCCCTGCACGATGATGTGGTTGAAATGCTTCGTGTTCGAGAACTGCTCGGAGCTCACAGGTTCTTGTCGTCGGAACGAGTGATGAAAAATGAAACATTCGCAGCTGTTGACTGATTTGTGATGTTCAATTCCTTCCTTGGATGTCTGACGTTCCACGGCGTGTTTTTCATTTCAATTTTACTCAAATGCATCCTGCAACTTAACAATACAACCCCAATCACCATGTTCGTTAGAGACTCAGTCTTGGACTTGACCACGAAATAGACTGTTTTCGTCTGTCATAAGAGAGACAAGACTAATCCTGGCTGTTAATTGAATTCATTATACCACATACTTTCATGGATCTGTTCTGGACTTTCAACAAATTTTAAGCAATTTTGAATTAAAGATCGAAAGTTTATAAGGTTACTAGATTTTTTTAAACCGACTACGCCAGTGATTCATCTCGTTACTATTTATGCCCTTCAAATACAGCCAGTTACTTGCCCTGAAAGAACTGGGTGCTTAGGACCGTGCTCCCGCAGCGGGATTCGAATCCGTGCTGCCATCGTGAGAGGCGAAGTCTTAAACATTAGACCATGAGAGAGCACAAACGCTCCTTGCTTGTAGTAGTATTTTATTAATGTCCTCAACATAACTTGATGAATAGGACAAAAGCTCCTTGCTTGCAATATATCTCGAGTTTAAAGCTTGTGTGCGATTTAGGAAAAGGTTAAAGCTGGAAAACTTGAAAGCAAAAATTGAAATTAGCACAGTCGACCTAAGAATAGCATCGAAAATGACGTGTGCAAATTTCAAGTCGCTACCGATCACCGTTTGGGAGGAGTTCTTGGGACAGACAGACATACACATGTATTTTCTGTTTTATATTACAGATTAGATTATATTATTTTATTTACTTCCAGCAAACAACAAGAATGCCTTTCTTTTCACTTGGAGGGAGGACAATGAACAGGGACCCAATGGTGGACCTCGATCGCCTCCTGACGGATTTTGCGTGGAATGAACTTGCTGAAACTAACTTTTTTGACAGATTATTTAAAAATAAAAAGTAATTTCTATATTTTCTACTCATAATTTTAAAAATAATTATTGAATTAATTAATAAATAATACAACGTTATTATTACCCTTCAAAAATGTTATGCAAGAACATGTAATAAGAATGTTTTTTAAATATTTTTTTTATATTAATAAACTTTAAATTATAAAAAAATAAACGTTTACGATTAACCCAACAATTAAATTAACATTTCAAGATACGAATTGGAAGTGAACTGGAGTTACCTGGACATCAACCACTGTTTGACCAAATTCAACATTCGATCTCAGCAAGAGTCCGACCCTTCTGGTCTCCTGAGCAGCAACTTGGCCTCGAGGCCGAGAACAACTGTTGACAAAATGAAGAAGCAAGTCGTCCAACGAGACCTATGCTTGTTTCGAACCGAATTCACGAACACGAGCGACGAAGGACAAACATTCACTTTTAAAACGGAGAGGAAGACAACCTCGAGGTGTGACGTCAACATTCAAAGAGGATTCAAGATCGGTGGCCAGGTGGATGTCAGACTTTCTCTTCCGACTTCGCCCTCCCTCCCAAGACCTGATTCTCTGGCTGGAGGCGATATAGACACCTGTAGGATCACAGGTGGGCTGAGTGGAGAACTCCAGGTGACTAAGGCGACAGGTCAAACCATTGAAGAAAATCTTACTTGGGGAGTTGACAGCCAAGTAAGATATTATTACAATAATTAATAGTATTACAATATTATTACAATAATTAATAATGTTACAATATTGTTACAATATTATTACAATAATTAATAATATTAATAATATTACAATATTACAATAATATTACAATATTATTACAATAATTAATAATATTAATAATATTACCATATTATTACAATAATTAACTATGATATTCAACTGATTGCAATTGTGATGTTATTATACTGATGATTATTTGCACTGTTTATCAATGAAAAATGAAATTATCCTCTTATTAATTAGTATGAATTGAAATGAGATCCTAGTTAACACCTTGGTGAAATAATAAAATTCTTAAGAAATAAGATTTAGACGAACAATTCTAGGTAAAAGTCGAAAGAAAGTCTCGCGTGGTGGCAGCACTGATAATTAGGGAAGAAGAATTAACGGCAGACTTCACCATCACCACCACCATCAGAGCAATCCACTCCATCATTCCAGTCTACGTGAAGGACAAGAAGACAAAACAATGTCTGGAAATCCTTGAGATTTCGGCCGACAACTTGTCTCGCATTCTGAGGTCAGACCATGGCTTTTCAAAGGTGGAGGATAACGTGGTTCAGTACCTGACCAAGGGTCACCTGAGAGCGGTTTATGGAGCTCAGCAACTCATCAGAGTGGATTCATTCAAGTACATCGATGACGAAGAAGCAGGCCATGGAATTGTAGAAGAAGTGGCATGAGTGAAGATTCATGTGTAAGGATGGTCAGTCCAAGATTCACAAATTAAATTACTATGCACATCGGATACAATGGTCTGCAGAATGTAACAATAATTAATGGCTTAGTTAGTCATGTGATCATGTTTAATTCATTTTTATGTTATCGTACGCCTTGCTTTATTTTCTGCCTTATGCTTGAAATTTCTGCCTAAATTAAACGCATTTCTTCCAAGATTTACAACTGATTCGTGTCAAGAAGATAAGAATAAACATTTTTAACCAAAAGCTTATGGTACCCAAACTCGAAGATTCTGAAATTGGACTTTTGCAGAATAATAGGCGCATCACCTATTTGGTGGTCGGGTCAAAATGTTTTCCAGCATCCCATACATTTCGTTGAATCACCAATCAATTAATTCAGCCAATCATTGAAGCATCGTTGAAAATATTCTCACGATATGCACGATTTTGTTTTTGAAGGAAAACTGTGCAAAAAAAGACTTCTATTTGCTCTCCTACAGACAAATTCTGTAGGAGATTGTCATTAACGTCATTCCGAGTGGCCGTCAAAATACTGCATACTGTTTATTAAGTAAGACCAACATAAAATCGCCAGGTACGTAGAAGATTACGTGCGATAAAAAGTCTGAGAAGGACAGATTTGTTATGTGTTTAAATAGCAATTGAAAAGTTGCTCGATACAGGGCCTTTTAGATTAGGCGATTAAACAAAACAAAATTGCACACGTATGAATGCATGTCAACCCCCAAAATAAAATCAAAACTAACTATTATAAAGACTTTAACAGAGTTTATCAAGCTTATAATAAAGCCTAGAATGGCCAAAACATCCATGTTATGAAGTCAACTTTCTCCCTTGAGCAGGTAACCGATGATCAGAAGGAGAGTGACTGCTACGACTGCCCCCTCGAAGCTAGCCAGAAGTTGGATTTTCTCGAGATTTTCCACTTTGAAGTGCTTCTTTGTTATAGGTAGCAAGTTGGTGTCGAACGTGTGGTTGACACTTCCCATGCTATTCTTTCCAATGCAGGTGAAGTTTCCAGGTAAGGAGATGGACAAAGTGGAATGAGCAACGTACAAACCGGTAGATGAGGAATGCTCCATTTGGTGCGTGGTATTTACATCGATGGGTTTCCTAAGGTCGTCTGGAATTATTTTAGGAATGACTTCATCGACGAGGATGTTTGTCAAATCACGTTCATTCAAAAGTCGTTCCCAAGCAATAAGAGGAGGAGGGTCTCCTGCTATGGAGCAACCCAAGGTGATGAGGTCCCCGTCTGCTGGTTCCGTGAAAATGTGATTCTCAATTGTTGGTTCGTAACAGAGAAATGCATTATTTCCTGCCTAAAATAAATACAAATATAATCACATTGTTGTTGAATATTTAGCATAATTTGTAATTTATACAATACCCTTCTGAATATTTACAAATTTACAATACAAAAATGAATTTAACTTTCCCGTACCTTCAAGATATTGACGAGCTCAGGTATCGAACAATTGACCAAATGAATGTCTTCAAATATCTTACTGGAAAAATTCGAAGTTTTTAACCAATCCGAGAACCATTTGAGGTTGCAGTTGCAATGCAAGGGGTTGCCAGATATTGTCACTGCTTGGAGTTTGTAAAAGAATGTGTCCAATTCTTGGGGTAAAGCACTTAAAAGGTTCGAATGGAGTTGAAGTCTGGAGAGTTGTAGAAGTTGTTCGACTATGTTTCCGTTGATGATGGATATTTTGTTGTGAGACAAATCTAAGAAAATCAACTCGTTCATGTCACAAAAATCCTCAGCACTTATGCTTGCAATGTTGTTTTTGCTCAAAATCAAGATTTCCAGTCGCTTATAAAGTTTGGATATTTCCTCAGGGACTTTGGACAGGTTAGCTCCTGATATTGAAAGGTACTTCGTCCCTATGAAGTACTCTCTGAATATAATTTGTATACGTTTGTATCGAAATTAATTAATTCACAATCATAAAGTTTCAAAAACTCACCTCTCACTTGCAAATTGAAAAGTGTCGTTATCAAAAGTGTTTAGATCAAGGATGATGGTGCTGACATCAGAAAGTCCAAGAAAAGAAACTTGCGACAGGCTGCTGTTAGTCAGATTCAATATGCTCAGAAGTTCGAACTGTTCAAAGGTGTCATCATCTATGGTCAGTTTTCTTGAATTATCAACAAACGTCAAAGTTTGAGGGACTGCCACAGCTCATCCAATGAACTTCTGGAAGTCGCTGACATTGATGCACCACTAATGATCAGATTATCCAGAGTTGTGTTGTCGAAAGTTTCATTCTCAATTAATGTTAGGTTTCCCATACCTTCCAAAGTTAATGTAAGAATTTTGGATCCACTAAACAAACGATTTCCAAGAGTTACTAGTGGATTATTCGAGAGGTCGAGAAGTGACAGGTTCCACAATCCGGCAAACGCTTTTTCATGGATCCAAATAAGTCTGTTGTTTCTCAGACTGAGCTTTTTCAGTTTAGTCAGATTGGCGAATGTGTATTCATTGATCTGTTCAACTCCACATCTGAAGAGAATGAGTTCTTTAACGTTCTTGAAACGAGAAAAGTTAGAAGCATCCAGCAGGACGAGCGAGTGCTCGATGGTACTTCCCTTCTCCCATTCTTCGTGATGTTCATGCTTGCTGGCGTTGAAAACTTCAATGGAGTCGAAGTACTCAGAACCACCGATCCTGAGAAATAATGTCCTACTTGGGATCTCTATGGGCAACTTCTCTAGTACGACATTCTGTGGCGAGCACACAGTTCTGCCCGTGGTGTACTCGTAGTGGCAAATGGAAATGATGAAGCGCAATAGGCTCAAACTGGAAAGCACTGTCACCACAAGAATGATGGAGCTGACGTAAATGCAAGCCGTTTTCGTTGGCGACGTTTCAACTTGGCGAGGCGTTGTGCCATTGCAGTCGGATTTATTCATGTTAAAATCACAACTTGTTGAATCTTATTATTGCTTTTAAATATCAATTTTGATGCAGTGCATTCCCAATGAAATCCTTAAAATTCTGCGCCAAGCAGCACATCATCCTCTGCAGAATCCGAGCAGCGGACAGCAACGATGCAGTCACAGGCGATTCTGGCATTAGTTTTGCTTGTTGCGATTGTCCCCGTGAACGTGTTTAAGCACATTTTAATAATTAATTAAATATAAAATGATTTGATTCGACTTAAATTTTAGCTCAGCACCCCAACAAGAACTAAGCAAACAATTCGCCCCCTAGTTTTACCAATCCGCTTGGTGTAATTTGTAATCAAAACTCAGAATGAGCTGTGATTATTTAATGTCTCCATTCATCTTATCCAGATTTTTTTTGTACTGGACTCTTCTCCCGCTCACCAAGAAATGAATGACCATCACTGTCCTGTCGCCTTAGAAGCATTTCGCTCAGAAACATAAGATTTCGAAAGCGCACGTTTGAATCAACTTGTGCTCAGGGATTCTGTCACTTACTAACCCGCTCCACTAGTTGTTTTTACAATCTACTTCGAACCAGAATTAAACAAAGGCGGCTTAAGTGAATATAATAACCACACTAATTAGTTGGAACTATAAATATTTTACTCATAAATATAATTAATCACTTTAACCACAAAGTATAAACAACTGGATGGAAGAATCAGGTTCTCAGTCGAAAGTGAATGACCTGTTGTTGTTGTTTCGTTTTCGTTCCATTCCCATGAAGAAGTTCTGGAGTGACGGCCAAAGAAATATAAAACATCTAAAGTTAATGTATTGTAAAAGAAGATCAAAATGTTTGATAAAATACTTGTTCTCTGTGAGGGTAAAACTTCTGCTCGATGACCTGTCAATGATTTGAGAAATTACAACATGGGCCTGACAGCAACTGCTTCATATTGAATATCCAATATTCCCATTGAAAACAAAAGAAGGAATGAAACATTCGAACATAAAGCACCTTGTCAAAGAATCGACTCAGTTTGACTGCATTACCAGTCCCTGGCTCGATGTGCCTCATATGAGAAGAGTCCTTTGGAACAAAGTAATTGAATGAATGAGTGTCAGACAATCTTTATGGTGGCATAAGTCCATCAATGGACCTCAAGGCCACCGAATTAAAACTCAATGTAGTTCCAACTGACCCCATAATCATAACCATGACCATAGTCATCATAAACATGATTATAAATATCACAATTAAATAAAACGAACAAGACAATTCAACAAATAACATCAAAAGAAGCTTAGTTTCCAAAATGCAACCGAAGACGCACGAGATTGATCTCGTCGGCGTAAAGTTCTTCGGCGATGACGGACTTCTTGCAGTGGGTGAAGTTGCTTCCCGAGCTGTTAACGAGGTCGAGCTTCGTTCCGATCATGAGAACGGGAACGTTGTTGCCGACCATCCTCTCGGGGTCGAGGTCGCTACAATGTCACAAATTTTAATGACTTGACATTCAAAATGAAACGTAACATTTATTTTTCCCGTCGGCAGACGAGCGGAACGTTCTCGCTCCGATCCTTTTTTTTTTATTCTACGTATAGCTAAAATAAATTTAAGTTGTTTAAATTTATTATTTTAATAAGTTATTTGCAGTATTTATAAAATTAATAGCTTTTGTTGGCCATTATGGCTGAAAGTTTGTGATCTTTGAAAGGTAAATTGGACTCTTTGGAGAAGGCTAGACTCGGTCTTCATTTAAGTGGCAATCGTTTCAAAGAAAATATAGAAAGATTTTAAAAAGTTATCAAGTGCTGACAGAATTGATGAATGTGTTATTTGTTTAACAATTGAAATTAAAGATTTCAGAAGTGTTTTGACAGGTAATGTGGCAAGACTTGATGAAGATGGCAATCTTTTGCAGAAAACTAGGGTTATTGAAGAAACTCTTGTTTTGGTGATGTGCAAACAATTGGAGGGAATTAAGGAAAATTTAATGAAAATTAAATAAACTTCATTGCTAGTCATGAAGTACTTGGTCCGATTTATTTCAAGACAATGTTGAACTTCTATATTCGGACATAAAAACAGTAAAAAAAAGAAGGTAGGTTAGCCGATCTTTTGAGTGCCTCGTGTATCCAGCTATGATGTGAATGCACTTTATGATCAATCTACCATTTATATTTACATTCCTTAAGTCTTAACTATTGTGTTCTAATATTCATGAAACTGAATAAAAATGGAATGCAACACTTACAACAAAATGTGACATTTGTAATAAATAACTACTCACTCTTCCTCCTTGTCAAGTTTGGAATCCCTGTTGATGACCTCAGAAAACCACTTTCTCAGGTTCTGCTGAGACTTTCTATTGGTCAGATCGTGCACCAATACTATTCCTGCAATTGAGATGCAATTTGGGAAAACATCCAGCAGACCTTTGATAACAACAATTCATAGGCAATTGTTAACATCGCCCGATCAAGCGATCATTAATAAGAAGTACTTATTACAATAAAAAGGAATTGTTTTTACCAAAATAATTTTAATGGTGCAATGAAAAAAACCAACCGTTGACTGAATTGTAAAATATTGCCCTGCTGTTTTGGTGGGCTGAAAAACCTCCAACATCCCACATTTCGATGAAGAAAGTTCTTTCTTGCGGAGTCCCTGCTTTGTACTCGTGTAGCTGTTACGAGTTTACCAAGTTAATAAATGCACTTCAAAACATTCAATAAATCAGATTATGCAAAAGTAAGCACATGTCATATATTAAAAACATTTGTCGATTAGATTTCATCGCATTTGTAAACCAAAACATGCACTTTTTGAACTTGTAATAATTTACCGACCCTTACTTCAACCGAACATCCAATTGTCCAATACGGTTCTTTGACAGGTTCATTGTTGCACAAAAGATGAACTAGAGATGTTTTTCCAACACCTGTTAGCCAAACACATTATATAAGTTACATATGCCTAAGTCCTGCTCGCAGTCATATTGATCTGTAATGTCTTCATTTAATAATTTAGATATTGTATGCAAATTTAAAAAACAATTTTGGTTGCTGAAATTCATCCATATCAACTCACCACTGTCGCCAACGACGACCAGCTTCACCTTATCGTAAGAAGCCATTCAACACAATTCACTTAGGCGTTGTTTTGCTTAAAAGCGAATTTCATAAATATGAAAGTGGGGTTTGAAATAAATTTGTTTTTATTTAGATATTTTTACGAAGCACTTATCGTCAATAAGCTAGTGAAATTAAACACAAGTAAATCAAAAATTGCAAAAATTTATTTAAATAAGTACCACTTAATTTTTTTTTTAAATTAGCGATAAATCGTCGAAATACATTGAAGTAATGGCATGAAAATTTGTAGAACTACCATTCATGATTTAATAATATTTTTTAAGGACTTTGAGAAGAATTAACTAAACTGAATTACATTTACGGCAGCTCTGTGACTTGCAAACATTTCATAAGATAATTTTTCAGGAAGAGAGGCAAAGCTTTATTCAATTCTCACTCAATTTCTACATCAGGAGACAAACGCACCTCCTATCTCCAAATGATGTCCAAGTTTAAGATTGGATTTCCGTTAATTTTCTAAAATGAAAACATCCATCGTTGATAGGTTCGAAGTTTCATATAATTTAATTAACTTCTTACAACGAGTCTAAATTAATGTCGGTGAGAAGTCTGCTATATTAAAAGAAACACCTTTGTACCTCTTTGTGTCGTCTAAATGGGGGGCTATTGAAGGATTATTTCTGAGTACTTTCATTAAAAACGTTGTGGTAGAAGATCTTGCAGTCGTCATCCTCGGCGCGCCGCTTCTTCTCATTCCTATGGTCGCCATCTCAAGAAATATTAGTGGTCTTGAAGTTCTGTTTGAACATACCACTCTAATCATTTTCTGAATCGTTGCAATACAATGACCTGGAAATAAAAAAAATTAGTAAATTAGAAAATGGACTTAAACATCAACTTTAAAAGTTAAATAAATTTTAAAATTCTCTGTATTACGTAAGACTTCAAAATAAATTCAAATTTATTAACAATTTCTGTATTTGCATTTCTCCGGGAAAGTCTTGATATTAATTTTACCACGATAAAAATGTTGTCCATCTTTAATTTCGTGGGATTCCACGCGACATGTTTCCATTAAGTCCATTCCAGCGCATTTCCTGATTTAATCAATATGAATTAAATTACTTTTTCACAAACGTCATGGTAGAAATGCTCAAAAACTTCATAAAAGTCAACCCTAAGTGCCTTTCAAAGGGGCTGGAACGCCCGGATTGCGAAAAAACATTTGGTTTTAGTTTTTGCATTTCCTTTGTTGTCTTAACGTATCCTTCCAACGAAAACAAAGAAATTAAAGACGTGAGCATTCCATCTTCAGGTAGAATTTAAAAGTTAACAAATATTAAGCACCACAAACTTTCACTCCTTCAACCACCAAAGATTTAAAGTAATTAGAAAATCAGTTGCATTACGAGAATGTGAATAGTGCTGCTTCGTAGCTATTAAACTTAATAAATTTAATAACGTCACAAATAACAACTAAAACACTCAATAATGTCACAAATAATAAGCAACATACTCAATGATGATTCGCTTCATATCTGGTCTAAATGCACTTAACAGTTGAAGTTTATTTCAGGCCATCGTTGCTAAAAGTGAAAAAGAAAAGATTTCAAAAAGTGAATATAAAGTGAATTATTTTCTAAACCCCTAAGATTAGGATCATGTCACTCGAGGATAAGAAATACAATTACAAAAACAAAGAAACATTAAAATGTTTACGTGAATAATAATAATAATAATAATAATAATAATAATAATAATAATAATAATAATAATAATAATAATAATAATAATAATAATAATAATAATAATAATAATAATAATAATAACAGTTAATAATAGTAAATAATTCGCTGAGATCAACATCAAAAATGCTTGCAAAAACATATTTCTTCAAGTGAGATTTAATCACACAATTCTCATTAATTTCTTTAATTATTAATTATTAAGCAAAACAATTTCATTCATCATCCTCATGACTGCATGAAAAAATAGATTTAATGAATGTTGAAATAAATTTCAGCGTCTGCAGTGAGTGGCAATCATCGGAGACACCACTGGAAACAAGCATTGTTCATGATGCTTGAATTTCGAAATCATTTCTCTGAACATTTCTGCTGATTACACGAAAAATATTGCAAGAAAGGAATGTATTTAAAAAGAACGAAAAGAAGTTTTGCATGAGTTTATTTCTTAAAAATGTTCTTAAATTATTAACGGGAAGACTTTAAAATGGAGGCAGTTTGTCGAGAAATGGATGATAATTGAGTAACAGGTGACCATGAATTGCAAGGTGTTGAACCACGCAGGTGTCCTCAACATGCACCTGTTAAAACCAACCGCATCAGCGTAAAAATAATTTCTAATTATAAGTTTTTAATTATTTCCAAGACATAAATAAACAAAAATACGTGAGTGAGTGGTTTGTTGGAAAGTGGATTTGAATGAATTGCATCGATGTGTTGCGAAGATGATATCAATTTGAGAAGAACATTATTTTATGAATAATATTATTCATGATTATTATTACTTTGTATTAATATACTATTTAATATTATAATATATAATATTATTATTATTTTAAGAGTAATTATGAATATTATTATTTTAAGAGTAGCATTACTTAATAAAAAAATATTATTAATTAAGAATAATAATATTCATTTATGAATATTTATGAATGATATTATTTTATGAATAATAATTTTACGATAGCGAAGTCATTTATCCTGTGGAAGTCATTATTACCAAATATGAACCTCAGGAATTTCTGTGTGACTTCCAAGCATTTTCCAAACATTTTTGATTGATTTTGCGGTTATTTTGTCTTTATTTGAGAATTACCCACAAACTGAGAATTGTTTGATTTCAATGTTTGAATGTCATAATTCAAAATAAAACCCAATATATAAAGATTTCAGAAAATCAATGAAGATTTGAAAAATTCTTAAAAATGACGAAATATGGGGTACGAAAACACGTAAACCAGACACGATCCATAATTTCAGCACAAAGCGCCAACAAGAGCAGACGACAAAAAGTTCTGAAACAACAAACAAAGATGTTCAATACTTCAACATCACATGTATCCCACGCAATTATTCACAATTCTTTGTGAATGGATGGAAGATGAAAATGAAGGAATGAAAATATGAATTGAGTAATGCAAGTCAATCAATGCATGAGTTGAACATTATTGTTGAACTTTTCCGCATGTTATTTGTTGACGCGAAAGCAAGCTTTTATAATTTTTTATTAATTAAAATATATTACATTTAATTCTATCTAGAATTGTTTTGCATTTTACTCAAAATTAATACATAAAATCATTTTAAAATTTATTTTTGTTTCAACTTCAAGTTTCAATTTCTTAGCAGAATGTCGGAAGAGAACACGTAGCATTTAAGAAAACTTAATTTAGTGACAAAACATCTTAAAACAGTCAATTTGAGCATTCAACTGATTTTACAATATTTAATAAATGACATTTTGATGCGCTGTGTAATGTGTAAAACATTAGAATGTTCGTGTGCTTCAAATAAATGTTTGTTAATGTTTACAATATAAATTATATATATAAATTATAACAAAAATTTTATTTATATTACAAATAAATTATATAATACCCATAATAAAAATAATGAAACACAACTTATTACTTAAATTCTTGATAAGTTGCAGCCTCAAGGAATTAAAGGATGCTGAGTTTGTTCTTCAATTTCTTTCTTCTCCATTAACGGAGAAATTTTAAAAATATTTAAGAAATTTTAATGTTCTGTGTTTGGAGTTGAAACAATTGTCGATACTTTGGACGTCCGTGGATTTAGCCTCTGATTTAAAAAAAAGCACACGAAATCATCAATTTGTCATGACGTGATATCAAGTGGTATGATGTGATGTGACGTGATGTGGACATTATTTATGCCTTTCGAGAATTCAACATTAAGAATAAATATTTGCAATAAAATTAAGTTTTCAACTTTTACATATTTCGCAGTTAAAACGTTACTCATGTTAATTGGATCATTGGATCATTGGATCATTGGATCATTGGAACATTGGAACATTGGAACATTGGATCATTGGAACATTGGATCATTAGAACATTGGAACATTGGATCATTGGATCATTGGAAGATTGGAACATTGGAACATTGGAACATTGGATCATTGGAACATTGGGTGATCAATTGCCACCAAGATGTCTAAAACCAAATGCCAAAAGCATTCTCACCAAGCTAAACCACTCAACATTACATTTCGCGTGGTTCTCGTGC
>MPNW01000340.1:70944-87144 GCA_011800805.1 Hirudo medicinalis
TGAGCTTTGTACGCTGTTTTAAACTTAAGTTATTTCAAAAAATAGGGACTGTCTTAACCTTTTTTCTAGCACTGTATATATATATATAAAATATATAAATAAAATAATATATAAAATAATAAAATATATATATATAAAATAAAATATATATATTTAAACGAGACAACCACAATTTAATAACATTAAAGCATAACGTGATAAAAACATGTAAAAATAATTAATAATTAAAAACCATTAATTACTATTTAATAATAATTAAAATCAGTAATTAATAATGAATAATTAATATTTAATATATAATTGAGAATAAAGGATGAATTGAAGTGAATTTAAGAAGCTTCAAAGCAGGTCATTTCATGTCTTGCCTGATTAAGGCAGGAATGTCATCATTTACAATTATTTGCGGAACTAAATTAAAAGTTAATAAATACCAAATTAAATTAGTTTCAATTAGTTTAAAAAAATGTAAAATGCATATTTTTAAATAACTGTTGCCTAGGTGCGCTTGCGTTGACATGCTGATGAAGGAACTCTGATGATGACGACTACGACGACGACGACGATGATGATGATGATGATGATGATGATGATGATGATTAAGATGATTATAACGTAGCGAACACGAGGCTAAATATATCCCAAAAAATATTGGATGATGACGATTATGAAGATGGCGAAGAGGATGATGAGTGCGAAGATGGGGTTTGTAATGCATAAATACGAATGGAGTTGAGGGTTGTTGTGCAATGAGAGGAAGCTTGCAGGGGGGAATCTACGCAAGTAGGAATTTATGTTGTTTTGTCTTCTTTAAAATCATTTTTAAATATTTCATATTTTCACTTTATTCCAAGTTAAACACATAAATCCCACAAAATCACAGAAGATCCGACTGGATATTCAATATCATGCAAGTGATTATTTCACAATAAGTGACAACAGGTATATTGCGTAAGTGACTCTAGGTTAAATTATATTTAATTATTTTAAAATTATTTTATTTTCTAATATATATATATATATATATATATATATACATATTTGTTTTCCATATAACCAGCTCTTGAAAGATCCTCAATTTAAAAAGCAATAAAATAAAATTAAATTAATTTAAAAAAATTTAAATTTCAAATCTATAAAAATAAAAATGAATGTTTCTATGTTTGTGAGTTCGATTGATGTGGCAATGTATCAAACATATTAGAAACGTGAGCTTCCTCTTTTCTTTCTTTTACATTTAACCAGACTGAGCCACAGCAACGCATGGCCGGCTACATTAGTATTATGCAAGGATACACAAGGTACATTAGTATTATACAAGGATACACAAGGTACATTAGTATTATACAAGGATACATAAGCTACATTAGTATTATACAAGGATACATAAGGTACATTAGTATTATACAAGGATACACAAAGGTACATTAGTATTATACAAGGATACATAAGGCACATTAGTATTATACAAGGATACACAAGCTACATTAGTATTATACAAGGATACATAAGCTACACTAGTTGTAAATAAATATGCTGAATATGCACGAATGATTGGACTTGAAATGCAACGAGGAAGTCGAAAGATGGCAGCAACCGGAAGTAGTCTGTTGCTGTTGTTTTATTTGATTTCCTTACAATTAATTCAAAAACAAAATAATTTGGACTAATTAACTCAATAAATCTTGATTTATAATAAGAGATTATTGCTATTAAATTACACGAATTCTGTTATAAATGTATTTTAATTATGGTTTTAATGATTTAGGTACGATTTCACGATATTCAATAAAAAACAATAAAAAATGCGCCTTGTAAGTAAATGGTTAATAATTTCATATTTTATTATCAATTTATTTATTAATTATTAATTAGACACATCCAATTTATCAATTAAATAAATATGAAGGTTATTAAGATATTTAATTAATAATATTAAATAACAACCACTATAAAAATGTATTATTATTATTATTACAATTATTATTAATATTATATTATTATCATTATTATTATCATCATCTCAAATGATCTTTTCGATTTATAAGATCTAAATATAGTTTGAGAAATGAAATAAAATAAAACATGTCAGAGAAATGTTTGGAGTTGTTCGTGCACAAAATTGAAGTCCTAAATTGGAGCATTTGTTGATCATAAATTCATTTAAAACACGTCTCAATGAGGCGGATAAATTTAAAAATTTAAAAATTGATAAATTTAAAAATTTAAAAATTGATAAATTGATAAATTGATAAATTTAAAAATTTAAAAATTTAAAAATTGATAAATTGATAAATTGAGCCGTGGAATTGAAATCATTGAAGTTGAAGTTATTCGCAATCATTGAAGTTAAAAATTATACATTTCCCCGGTGAAGTCCAATTTAGAAACATTACACATTTGTTGTGTGCTGACATCTTCTTTCATTTTGAAACTGGAAGTGATTATATTATTATATTATTAGATTATATTATTATTCATCCATTGGCGTGTGACAACGTCACATTTTGATTGACTCCATATTTATAATCTGCAACCTCGATGACATTATTGTGGAATGCTTAAATATATTTATATATTTAATATATAATATATTTATATATTTAATATATTTTATTAACTTAATGTCAATAAAGCAGGCAATGCCACTGAGTCACTGTTTCATCTTCGTCGTCATCATCGCACTTTCGATGTCAGCGTACACTGACAACAGAGTCCGACTCATCAGAAGTAAGACTTTATTTCTAATTTTGTCTTTAATATAATAAAATATAATATTCTTCAAGTTATTCGGCGCTATTTCATCGAATTTGTCGGTAAATGTTTAAAAAAAAACCAAATTGTGATGCCATGGAACTCCTGACCTTCAACCTTTGAGAGTCATAATCCTCCTGGCGAGGAAGGAATATTATTATTAAAGTTATTATTATTATTATTATACAACGTAATATTCTAATATTTATTATAATGTTATATACAATAAAATATTTCAAGTTATTAACGAAAAATTCAAACAATGAAATAAGTTTAACGTTGATTTTGTGTGTTTTCGTGAAATGATTGAACAATATTGAAAATAATTTATATAATTATGAAAATGAATGTAAATAAATTGATAATTACAAACAACACGTGAATAAATACCTAAGAAATGCCATACTCGTTCGATTTTAATCTTCCCGCCGACAGTGCGCGAGGGACGCTGCACCCGTTGTCAAGGAAACATAAAGAGAAACTTGATTGGTTGGGGGAGGACAGGTGCCTATGACCCTGTACATGGCTGGAATTTTATTTCTAAACAAACAATCTTTTCTTCTCATTCCATCCATCCATCCAATGAATTTTTTACCAGGACCAAAGCAGGATAGATCAAAATATTCTCTCATGAAAGAAATAGCGGGGTATGTTTTCTTGATGTCATATTTCCAACATCATTGCAGTTCAATTTCTGACACATGTTTTTCCAAACATTTTACTGTCACAAATTATTTATTTGCTAAAGTTTGTGAAGAAACCATTAATTTCAATCAAACCAAGTCATCACCACTTTGACACGCAGCCAACCACCATCCTGTCATCATTATCATCATCGTCGTTGTCATCATTATCATCGTCGTCGTCATCATTATCATTATCGTCGTCGAATGTCATGATTAAGTTACTAATGCCATTGCGTTGTAGGCCTTTAATCATGTAATTTTCTTTCATTTCTTCAAATTTCATGAAAATAAAATCATTAGATTTAATTTGTTTCACATAATTAGAAATGTTTTCGAATTAAAAATAGTTTTATATAAGAAGTACATCATCAAAGCTGTACATCGATAATGCAATCATGGAAGTGACGACGACGACAATGATGATGATGATGATGATGATGATGATGATGATGATGATGATGATGATGATGACGACGACGACGACGACGATGATGATGATGATGATGCTGTGGCAGTCCGCGGTCATGATAACGATTCAATAGAAAAGCGGCGATCAAAATAAAATGTTCGAATTACAAGGAACAAAGTCCGATTGTTCTACAAACAATGAATGGATGAATGGATGAATGGATGGATAGATGGATGGATTGATGGATGGATGACAGCAGAGATAAGAGCGACCATAGTCATGACAAGTACGTCAACAAAATAATCATTAACATTATGAAAACATTCGTGACAAAAGGCTAAAATTTATCACGCTCTTATCATCATCATCATCATCATCATCATCATCATCACCATCACCATCACCATCACCTATCCACCGACATCATCATCACCATCACATCATCATCACCTATCCACCGACATCATCACCATCATCATCATCATCACCATCATCATCATCATCATCACGAAGGAAGTGCTGGAAACATAGAAGCTTCACCGCAAACATTTCCATCGAATGAGAGCACAAGCGCACAACGCACGCGGTATTGGAAGTAGACGACGTGGATGTGATGATGATGATGATGATGAAAGTGATGATGATGACGACGACGACGATGACGACGATCACCATCGAGATGATAACGATGCTCATAATCCCATTACGCTTGAGTGACAGCGCGAGAGTGGTTGGAACGTCAGTTTGCAATCACGTGATGATGATGATGATGATGATGATGATGACCAGGAACGACGATGACGAACAAGACGCGCCGGTCTTGATAGCGAGCTTGGAAACTAGTTTCAAGGCCGGCTTGCGTTCATGAGAGCCAGCTACCGCAGCTTCAGTAGCGTCTGGAGGCAATCGTTATTATCATAACCAGCGTTATCGTCATCATCATCTTCATCATCACTCAGCGTCGTCTTAGTCACCATTATGACTATCGTTAGAGATAAAGATAGTCTTAATGACGGTGATTAAGATGACGCGATGATGATGATGGTAATGATGATGATGATGATGATGGCTAGCTAATTTCAAGAGGCTACATGGAGAAATCCAGGGAGCATCATTCACACAGCCACACGAGCACATCATTTCATCTTCCCTCTCCAGTCTCTCCATTCCATCCGTCCATCCATTCTTCAGCCATCCATCCTTTAATCCATCCATCAATCCGTTCAACAAGCAGCGTTGGTATATTTGAGATCATTATCATGACTATCATGCTGCAATACCACAGTCGCTGCTTCCATAGACGCCATTAATACATCCATCACCACCATCATCATCATCATCATCATCATCATCATCATCATCATCATCATCATCATCATCAACAACAATATTGCCAGCAGCACAGCCATCTTCGTCATCATTATCACATTGTGGACGAACGTGCATTCCCATAAACCCAACCTAAGCTCCTGCCTCATCATCATCATCGTCATCGTCTACGTCTACGTCATCATCATCGCCATCATCATCATCACCATCATCATCGTCTGCTCACGCAGATCTTCTTATCTCTTCTTTCCTGAAAAAAAAAGGATGGATGGAAGAAGAAGCGATGGAAAGCAGCAGCGAAAGAGGAGAGTGAACGGTGATGATAATGATGATGACGTCGACGATGATGATGATGACCATGACGACGACGGCGATCATGCTGCTGCTGATGATGCCGATGATGATGATGATGATAACGATGATGATGATGATGACGACGATGATTATGATGATGATGATGATGATGATGACGACGATGATGATGATGATGATGATGACGACGACGACTTCGAAGCACTGTTCACTGCTGCAACAGCGCGTGCAGAACATCGATTGCAAAATCCACGCCGTCCTGAACACTGATGACGACGACTACGGTGATGATGATGACGACGACGAAGACGACGACGATGACGATTCCCATTGTTGAATAACATTTTAATTGTGAATAAATTATAACTCTGACATCGTAATTACTTTTACAAAGGCAGGAGTGTTTCCATTTATCTAATCAGCTTGGACTCAGACGAGTGTAATCCAGAGCAACAAGCAGATAAAATCAAGATGGAAGGATGGAGAGAATGGATGGTTGATAGGAGAACTGGATGTATGCATGGATGGATGGAGGAAATGGATGGATGGATGGATGGATGGAGGAGAGATTTGCATAGGAACGTCCCCCCGTAATTGATGGACTCCTTCCTGTTTGGTGCATAATCCCCATTCACCGCCGAGCCACACACCACGTGACTGACGGNTATATAGAAGTACATCATCAAAGCTGTACATCGATAATGCAATCATGGAATAGCGAAGGACGAGAATATGATGATGATGATGATGATGATGATGATGATGATGATGATGATGATGATGACGACGACGAGAGACGATGATGATGATGATGATGACGCTGATGATGCTGATGATGCTGATGATGATGATGATGATGACGACGACGACGACGACGACGACGATGATGATGATGATGACGACGAAGACGATGATGATGATGATGATGATGGCGAAGTTAAAGTTAAGCCAAGGATGTCGAGAATCAAGAAGTTCAAATTGGTCACGTGACCTCAGCGAAAGTGACTGGAATGTCTGAGTGGTTTGAATGCAGGAAGTATGAAGGTGCTGTCATCATCATCATCATCATCATCATCATCACCATCGTCATCAAAGTCGTCATCAACGTCGTCATTCTCTTACACTTCATACGGCTGACAATACATGTCTGTTTAATGTGTTTGAAAATGTTTTCAAGGTTTTAAATTTTATTAAAACTGAGACGAATGAATGAATTATGATCAACTCACACTCCATGATTTTCGATGAACTTGGAAGTTCAACGAAGAGTTTAAGGCTTAGTTTTTAAAGAATACTTTCAATGCATCAAAAAACTTTTTTTTTTGTGGCTGGGAGTACAATTTACAATTTACAATTTACAATTTACAATTTCCATCAGTCTGTGTTTCGTTGGTCACAACCACTTCCACATTATTTGCTTTCAATCTTTCTAATAAATTATAATGAGCTGGTTAAAATTCACGACTTAATTATTCATAATTAATATTCAATTTGATATATTATCAATATTAATATTCAGTCAGCCCAACGTGCCGGTGCTGGACCTGTGCGGAACGTTCGGTGATTGGTGCAGTCCCAAGAGCAACCACGTGGCTCTGACCTGTTGTCATGGTTACGACTGCCTCTGTTCCTTCTGGACGAAACTCTGCAAGTGCGGAAGAACTGTCTTCGGATGATGACGATGATGATGACGATGATGATGATGATGATGATGATGATGATGACGACTACGATGATGGCAGCGAAGATGCCGACAAAGGTGGTAGCAGCAATGGAGCTGTTGGACGTAATAATAAAAAGTTATGACGTAATAATAAAATGTTATGACGTAATAATAAAAAGTTATGACGTTGAATAAATATTAAAAATAATAACATGGAATAAATGTTGAAAGAAGCACGACGGATGTCCTTCACGAGCATCCAACTCACTTCAAACGGATTAAAGGTTCTTTCCATGCATTGTGTGCCGCTTGTGAAATAAACATTACGAAGCCTGAGGTGGCAACTTCCTTGTGGCAACGCGTAGTTTGAAATGGGTTGAAGTTGAAGTGATTGAAGAGAGACTGAAGGTTGAAGATGCTATCACGAAATTAACGAAGCATCTTCTGAGCTTCATGAATAAATCATAAAGATGGATGACTCCAACCCTTAATCTTCGATAAATTAGCAACCATGCAATGCTTGATCCATTCATTCGTCTGAATAATTTATCCATTCATTCCATCGAATTGTACCCCCGACTCAATTCATACTTCCTATCGAGATTGGAAAAAAAAAGTATAATAATCATCTCCACCGCCACCACCATCATCACCACCACCACCATCATCATCATCACTATTATTGTTATCATCGTATTAGAGGTGGAAATGTTGTTCCCTGGCATTTAAGGGCTGAGGAGTAAATGGAATAGGAAAACTCAATTAAGAGGGATTCCGAACTCGGACTGCTGCTTCCTCATCAAACTTTCACAACAAGAACCCAGACGTGGCCAGATTATTAAAGCACTTGAAACTATAGAATAGCTGTGGGTGCATCGATGGTTGGGTGGAATTCATTGGTGGATGGACGGATGGATGAGTGAAAGAATGGATGAATGGAATTATTAGCAGATGGATGGATGGATGGATGGCTGAATGAGTGACGAAGTGGGTGAATGGAAGTAAGTATGAACTCAAAAAAAAACTATTTTTGAGCTCAAAGTCATCTATTAGGAATATTAGAGAAATGATGAGAAGTTCACAAAATCAAATATTAGTTGTATAATTCACTTTCGTAATTACTGTATTTGGAATAATTACAAATAATATCATTTGGTTAATTCAGATAATATTTCCGTTCAATGCACAAATACCTGATCGGTCGTTTGAACATTTGACTCCACAGCATCAGATCAATCTTTTGAACCATGTTATTTTTTATTTAAAATGCTTTTCCACGATGAGAACAATTTCTTTCTGAAATATAATTAATTAATTAAATAATAAATATTAAACAGTTTTTAATATTAGTTAATATGATTATTAACTTATTATCTATCAAATTTTAATTATTAAAATTGTTATGTTTTGCCTTATATTATTATTATCATTATTGTTGTTGTTATGCTTTTTATTATTATTATTATTTGCATTCCATCTCCATCGACAAATCGATCCATTATTATTCGAAATATTTTTCAAAATTTTACATCCATCATTCCTTCCCATTTAAATTTGCTTCTCATATCTGCCTCTTCCTCATTGGAACAACTGACGACGACTACGACGATGATGAAATTGTCTAAGTGATAACATATCCATAAAACTAATGATCGAATGAATGCTCAGGAAAATAAACATTGTTGTCAAATGAAGAAGAAATGTTGAAACCTTTTCCTGATTTTTTCCATTTATTTTAATCTTTGGATTCTTTTTAAATAAAAATGTACAAATATTTTAATCGACGGATGTCATGCAATCCGAGGTCGAACGAATGGTTCCTCGGGGTCAAAGGTTGTTTGAAGCAGAAAATTAAATATTTACGAAGGAAGAATATTTTGGAATTTAACAATTTAGTTCGCTTAATCCACTGAAATTATTAGTTTACGAATTATACGAAATCATGAATTATTAACGTGCACTTGTAACTCATTCATTTTAAGTCGATCGCTTATCATGCGTCGCAGTAACAAACTATATTTGTTCAAAGATATCCTGAGAAATTACCACTGGCCATCCTGCAATAAACATCACCTTTCATCAACAAACTTTCTGTAAAAGAGAAAATATTCAAAGCTTTTTATCACAGAGGTCTTCCAGGAGTTGGCGTACGCGGAAGAGCTCCGTGTGCGGGCCTTATATGGCGCAACCACTCTTAACAATTGTACCTTCGTCCGTCCAATTCAAGAATATTGTTCCCTAGTCAGGAGCCCTCTTGACAGGTATCATATGACCAAAACAGAACGCGTTCAACAACATTCCACAATATCCATCCCTGGATTGATAACATTGCAATACAGAAGCAGACTTCAGTGATTCATACTCAAGATTCTTGAACAACGTCTCATCCACTATTTATGCGTCTGCTACAAAATGTAGCAATAGTGCCAGTCAATGCACCATTCCAGACATTGGTGATTTCGTATTATCTCGAACACGTGGTCACCCCTCCGAACACGTTACGAAGAATGCTCTAAGAGTCATAAGCCACACTTCCTTATCAACCGTATCACCAAACCTCGGAGCTACGTCCCCCGAAATCATCAGCTCCTCAATTCTAACGCGCTTCCAATCTTGTATCACTTCCACCAACCTTTACAAGCTTCATTTAACTTAAATTTAATTTGTTAATCGTCGTTCTCCAAATCACTCCGTTCTCAACAGCTTTACAAATTTGTGGTGGTGGTCATTGGTGACCCTACATTTTATTGAAATAAATGAAATAAACATCCAAAATATATTAAAATACCAAATACGACTAAAACTATAAAAATTATGAAGTTAGAAATCGTGGAGGTCTCATTGGACCACACTGACTGAAGGGTGTCATTAGTCCACGGTAATGCTGCAATTCTCAAATGTCTTAAGTACATCTCAGACACAACAGAGTTTGGATTCACGGCTACGTACGTCCGCATGGCGTCCACTGCTCGACCATTCGATCTCTGAAAAATTAGTTGAATAATATTTAATTAATTATTACATAAACATTAATTATTTTGTTCTCTAACCAGGTAGCGGAACCAATTGATACACCTTACGTACGATTCCTGGATCAATAAAATTATTTAAAATAAACAATATTTTCTTCAAGAAATGTCATTGTTCTCTACCTCCCCATGAGCCGTTGTGCCGACCATCAGATTAGAAAGGCACTACATCAAAAGCAGAAGTAATATTGAAAATGTATTCTCAAGTAAAAATATCATGCTATGTTGAAATAAAACTTCAAACTAACATCAACAATTCTTGGCTCCATTTGTTATCATTACTCATGATGAAGTACCTGAAAAAGAAATTTTAAATCTGTTCAATAATGTTTCATTCAGCATATTTCTCAACTAGTTTGGACAGCTGATGTCCTGACAACTTACAATATTCTACAATCAAGGTCATCAAATGTATTCCATCTGACGAATGTCAAAAGCACCTGAAATGTAAGATGACATACAGTATGACATTAACTCATACTTCATCTGAATAGTAATAGACAAATTGTCAGAATTTTAATAAATTGTGTTAATTGCATACATTTTCCATCCTCTTCCACTGTTGGGGTGTTACTAAATGTTTTGTTTCAGCTGCCTTTCGAAATATGATACGATATAAACATGAACAATCAATGCAGTCAAAAGTTGGACATGTTGTATGTTCTAGAATGTTCAACGTTGTTTCCAAGCTGTTAGTCGATCCAAGCTGAAAAAATTGAATAACCGTCAATATCTAAACATTTTGTGTCACATCGAATACCTTTTCCGTTAAAAGGTGTGCGTTCGTAAAAAGTTGCTCATTTTCGGGAATGTACTTCAAACAACCAACGTACTTCAATTTTTTGCCATTTAGAAAACTTAACTCATGGCTGTTGATAAAGATATGTATGTTTGGAATCTGTTCATGAATGTTATTTTATAACTATCAATAACATAATTTTTATATATAACATAGTTATATCATAACTATCTTACCTTAACTTTTTATAATTATTTACAGACAGATTCTCAAGACATGGCAGTAATGCCAGAAAGTGAAGGTCATCCTGTACGTCATTATGCAATTCCAATGTTCTAAATCAATATTGTTTTGTTATTATTCTTTATAATGGAAACATTGTAAGTCAAAACATCAACAATTAAATTGGCCTTTATAATTCAACTTTTAACCAAACAATTTTTACCTGAGTTTTTTAAAGTGCTCAATGACTCTACAGATTAAGGAATATTGATAGCCAAGCACTGAAAACATTTTCAATTCTGTGAGACATTTCATTGACTTAATGAATCCACATTGTGCTGTTGTTCCAAGCATCATAGAGACCAAAGTAAGTTCCCTCAAAGATTTTGAGCATGACTCCAAACAAATTCTTTGCATAAAATGACTAGGTATGCATCTCAGGTCAATGGTAAATTTCTCAAGTTTAGGAAACTTTATCATATTTCCTCCTGCGATGTTGCAGTCGCTTCAGTAAAAAAAAATATAGAAAGAACAAAATTAAAAATTTATGACGTCCATGACATCCAGAACTCAGATAAAATCTTACAGTGAATAATAATAATAATAATAGTTAATTTATAATTTATAATGAATACCTGCTTCCATGTCCAATCCCAAGACTATGACAAATCTCAAGAACCTTAAGATATGGAGCAAATCTTTCTATGACATTTACCATCTGTTGAGTCACTCCAAGCGTTTTAAATGATAATCGCTCAATGGGCAAATCTGTCTTTGCCATATTTAAAAAATCCTCCTCCAGCATCACTCCGTGAATGGCTTCCACATTCGACCAGTTCAGAGCATCTCTGAATGACAAGCAGACTTTCAGATACTTGTGAGGAATAGGCCTGCATATTTCTATACCCTTTGATTGGAGATCTTCAAATAAATATTTCGGTAGACGGATACCTTCTCTCACTACCGAAAATAAAACAAAGCAATCAAACGTAACATAGAAGCAAAACTGAAAACCTAATGTAACCCAAAATTTATTTAACACTAACTCAATAATTTAATTTGGTTTGGTCATTTAAATAGACTTTGAAATATTACTTAGGAAGAAATATTGGATGTTATGAATTTTGCCAAACAAATCAGTTAAAAGCGTTTAAATAAAAGCATGCAAAAAGACAGGAGATTATTAATTTGTCAAGAATTACAAGAACTAGTCAGCGAAGCGATTGCTGGGCTAAAAACGGTGAAAGCTATGCAGAAGAGTAATTATTAAGGGCATGACCTGAACTTGTCGACTACATTGGCCGATAGGGATTACAGAAAATGTTGATTCAGTAATAGTTGGAACTCTCTCAAGGAAAAGGAGGTGAAAGTTCAAAACACTACCGAATTTAAGCTTCTTAATTTTTTATGATGGCAGAGCTTATGACATTGAATACTTATGACATTGCTTTTTGAATGCTTTTCATATTGTTCATTGTGTGATCCGGCGAGGGGTTCGCTCGTGCTGGTAATTACTGGTAATAATATAATGGAAGTTAACTTACGCTACTTAAAGGAACAAATGACTGAAAGTTAACATAACGAAAATTAGCACAAAACAGCCAATGAAGAAGAAAACCTGGCGAACAATTATTTAGTTCGATTACTAAACTTTGGCAATGTTATGTTTATGAATCATACATTTCAACATTGTGAGAAGTTTTCACAAAAATATTTTTCCTAAATAGCTATTTAAGATCGACAACTTGCAGTTACTTTTGCATTTCCAAGAAAACTTAGTTGGATTGTTGAAATTATTATCTGGCTACTTTCTTAGCTGGCTAACCTTAGACACTCAATTTATGCAGCCGAATAACAAAACTAATTTTTACATCGGAAAATATAAAAAGTTTAATATCGATACATTTTCTAAAATTATATCAAACCTTTCCTGAGTGATTTGTCAAGAAATATATCGACAAAATGGATCGCAGATCGTCCTAACAGAATATCTCTCAGACTTTTAACACCTTTTAAAACAAAAAAATAATGTTTGTTATATCTTAACTAGTCCTTAGTCCTTAGATAAAATCAACCAAACTCCTACCATTCCTTCCTGAATCCATCGCCATGCTAAAATTATTTTTATATGAAAAACTGTAATTTCAGAATAATTGAAATTTATAGAACGTGATGAAAAAGAAACGAAACCCACATTAACTCACTGCCGAATAACACAAGAATATGAGAGGCTGAAGTAAAGGACTACACAGATGTTTCAAAGAATTTAAACAAAAATTAATATTTTTATATTAATTTTTATATACTTATAATTAATTTATATACTTATAATATATATCTACTTATAATGTTACATATTTAAAAACATATTGTGATCTAAATATTAAAATTCGGAATTTTAAACTTCCTTTAAAATTTCTGCATAATATTTATTTAAGGGTAATTTTAGAATTAAATTTATTTTCGTTTGCAAATGAGTCCCAAAATTAAATAAAATATTCAGCTTAATTACCACAACAGCACAAGTAAAAAATAATATTGAGTCCGTGGATCCTAAGGTTTCTCTGCAACTTCGTCGATGAGGACGTGCTGTCTGTTCTTTAACTCAATGTCGATTGTTTTCCTGTTGTTCATGTTTTTAACTAGTTCCCAATTCTATTTTGTACGAGGGTTCTTAGTGCTTTTACGCATTATAGGAGCGCAAGTTGAATAGAGAATTGATCCACTTGCTTCTTACGAGTATGTGATCTAGTTGGGCGTGAGATCCATTCAAGTGTTCTCAGGTCCAGGTCCCAGCTCTGTGTGGAAAACTTGCATGTGCTGGTCGGAAGCAGTTCTAAGAAACTCCTACCACGGAGCATACCTATAGGGAATCATCAGAGTGCCCCCGTTACCGAACGTTTCGACCCAAACTCCTTAGGTTCTTGGGTGTGGGCCACACCCGTTTGATCAGGAGGGTGTCCTGTCGGTTATTACCCTACGTTACCCATCTTCTGAACATTACCAATTATATGGTTATCCACTATAGATACGAGGCGACCTTTACACATCGACACCTTACAATGCAAACTGAACGTTATATTAACTTTGTAGCGGTCGCCTTCACTTTGAAAATTACGCTCACCGGCCGCGCGCATATGTCGCATCAAACGCACATTCGCGGTCTACGTCCTTTGCCAACCCTCAACTGCCAAACCGAACATCTTTTGTGATCTAGTTGGGATTGAGGCCCACTCGAGTGCTCTCAGGTCGAGAGGAAGCAGTAGTTTTGGCATTGGTCTAGACGACCGTTGTTATTCGCTGCCTCGTGGTACGAGTATCTGCCAACTATCCAACCGAGAAAACGAGGATCCTTCTACTCAGAAAAGCTACGACGCACAATGGCCAAGCAATATTGTCGTGCCAACTCCCAAGAAGGGCAACCTCTAGTTGATGACAAACTAGAGGTATGTCGATTGCTGCAAAAGCATAGAACAAGCTGCTACTCGACCGAATAATGCTGCTAGTTGACCGGTTGCTTAGGTCAAGCGGGCTTCAAAAAAGCATGCACTTGTGTACTAAAAACTGTGATTTGGTGAATTTCAACTTGTTATTTTTTTATTTCAAAAGTGAGCGTACGACAAAGTACTTGTGGTGATGGTTCCAGACCTGACAGCTGCACTCAAGGAGTGGTCTGACATAAACGCAGAAAGCTTTAATGAGAAGGTTCTTGTCCCTAGAGGTCAATGATTTGAGAATGTTTGTGTGTGATGTTGTCAATGTGGAGTTTTAAGTCAGAATCAATGATGACTCCAAGATCTCTGGTGTGGCCAATTGTTGTGAGTGGGGATGTCTTCAATTCGGTGTTGCTGTGAGCAGGGTCCTTTCCTGGAACTGGTTGTTATTGTGTAAACAAAACATTTTTCTATGGCTAGGCTGAATTGAATTACTTATTAACGAATGAAAAATTAGATTTAAGAAGCAACTGCTACTCGATGAATGACAAACGAAAAACAATAAAAATTAAACCCGGTCGATCTCAACTTTGGCAAAACACAGCTTCAAGAAACAGATGAAGTTTGTTTCTGAACATCATCTCCATTCAAGCCGTAGTCACAAATGTTTGAAGTTTGTTAAATTATTGAACCTCTTCTGAGTTGTGTTCGCTTTGATGGGTTCCCTTCTCGTAGTTGTTGCTCTTGTTTATTGCTTTACGTTGCATAACTGGATGATTAAGACTGTGCTCCCGCAACTGGATTCGAATTCGTGGTGCCATCGTGAGAGGTGACTGGAAACAAATGACACAACACAACAATTCATGGAAAGTTCAACAGGTTAAAGGTCACCTGTAGTTGGATTGTGAACTTTGAGTTTTAGCTGCATCAGCAACTGAATGAAATGTTCATTTCATTTCATCTTAAAATCAAAACTGATATTTTCGTCTCCTGTGGTCGACAGGCAACAATTATTCATTTAAATGTATTAGTTTATAACTACACCTGCTGCAGCTACCACATCGACCACATCAATTACACCTCCAACACAACAAACAACATTTGAAACATCATTATCAGTCTGAGCACCTCTTCAATCATCACGTAAAATTGCGCGTTCTTCCCTTGTTTATTCCCTAGATAACACAAACTAGAATAATCATAATAACAGCATAAATAATAATATTAACAACAACAGAAAATTTCTAAAAACTTCTAATTAAAGTCAAAAAAAAATTCATTTGATTTTTAATGTTTCAATAAAATCTCGTGTTTCCCACGCATAATTTCCACATTTCCAGGTAAGGTGCATTCGACAAAATTAGTCGATTCAGGTGTTTTCCAGGTAAGTCACCTGAATCTGAGAGACAGGAAGAGAGAGAGAGATGGATTGCAAGAGTGGAGACGTCTGCAAGGGAATTATACGTCACCATAGCAACCAGGAGGACGAAGATAAAATAAGGTTATCGATCTATGAGTCATACTCACTCACTCACTCACTCACTCACTCACTCACTCACTCACTCACTCATTCGCTTTCCTGCTAACCATTTTCCATTTATTCAATTACCGAGCAGTCCATCCACC
>MPNW01000341.1:0-69687 GCA_011800805.1 Hirudo medicinalis
TATTATTATTATTATTATTATTATTATTATTATTATTATTATTATTATTATTATTATTATTATTATTATTATTACACTAATGTTTAATATTGCTAGTCTTTGATTCTTAAGATATAACTGGAAAGTTTTAAATTTTGTTAGAAACCAGAAATTCTGCCGGTTCCACGAGAGAGCATTTTTCAATTTGTTAAGTCAGTCATCGAGTATTGACCTCTTCTTGAAATTATTATCGTTAAGAGCTTCAGCTTCTATTGCTTCCATATGTGATCAATCACTGGAGATGGTAACGATAGTTGGATGGTGATGAAGTCTAGGAGCAAATAATGTTTGAAGTAATAATGGCTTAACCGAATAACATGACCTACATATGATAGTGATCATGTGATGACGCTATTCCCCCTATATGTTGTAAAAATGCTTCGATGCTCAAAGGTGTTCCCTTCCTCTTGCTTCTGAATTTAAAGGTTTTGCCTTTGTCCATCGACGAGGATTTCACTTAAGCACAAGTATTACATTTGCAAATTAATCACCTGCGCTTGTACTTGAGCCTTAAGTACCTGACATGTACTCGTATTTGAGTCTCATTACTCGTTCAAATGTCTACGAATAAATGTATTTAAAACAGAAGCTCGCGTCTGAAATGACGAACAGAAGCTTGAGTAAATTTCTGCTGCTCAAATATCCTCCCGTGATAAACCAACTCCCTCAATTTACCTTTTTTCTTTTATTGAGGGTGAGAGGCCATTCTTCACTCAAATGTAATTAAATAAATAAAACTTAATTGTTGAAATTAAATACATTGACTTTTTGTGTATATTGTTTTTCCGTTAACTATAAAAATGCATTTTGTAAATTTTTAGACCAGAAAATAAGTTTGCATCTGAATAACATTTTATTTATTTTAGGGTAATATTTGACTTACATTCCTACAAAAATATTAATAATGTGAATAACTTTCGTTCTGATCCAACGCCCACAACTTTTAAAATGTTTTAAATGGTCCTCTAACATGCCATCGCAAATATTTGTACGCGCAGTTGCATGTGAATTTGTGTCCATTTAAGCGTGCATTTTGTCTGTTTACTTAAGAATGTCTAAGAGAGGTAAATGTTCTTCGAAGAGGATGAGGAGCCCAGACTTCGTTACTTTCTGTTAAGTTCCGTCTATGTAAATGGACAATCAACTGATGTTAACTGAGATTTTTGTATAGTTTGACGCAGCAGTTATCGCAACAACCTTATTCACTAACTGTCCTAACGTCCTTAAACTTACTGAAATTGAAAGATCGACATTCGATTGTGGCGCCCATTTGTTATGACAACAACACCCTAGCTGTAGTAGCTTTGACCATGATAGAGTTACCAAAAATGACATTTCAAATGCTGTTATGGACCAGGTGAGGAATAAATAGCACATAATGCATGTTGTTTGCTCAGCTATCGATTTCAGTAATATCACTAATATCAACAGATCACTGTTGTGGACCTTGTCATGTCTTTATGGAGATGGGATAATGATAGCAAAATATTGCAGTTCAGATCTTGGAATGGAAAGTGGAAAAATAAAGGACGAACAGTTGAGTGCTAGTTCAAGTTTCGACTGGAAAGTCGTAGGACCTCAAAACTCCAGGCAAGTGTCATATGAGCTTTTAATAATGTTTCAAATGTTACTGCCCTTAAATTGATATCGTGAATAGATGAAACAAAAAAGTTAGATTTGAATTTGATTAAGCATATTTCAAACTGTTTCAATACAGACGCTCGAAATCTATTTGTCCTCAGTAAATTTTACGAAACCACGTGCTAAAAATTATGATAAAATACGTTAGGTTATGAATAAGTATTCTAGGTTTTTTGGCTTAAACTTTAGTTTTTTTAAAATATGGCTAGCTAATTATCTTGGTCATCTTAGATATTAGAATGGCTAGAATTTGAAAAAAAAAAGATCAACCTCAATTAATCGAGTTAATTGTCGAAAGTTAAATCGAAGTTATTGTCTATTGAGCAATAAATCCAAGCATTCATTATTCGTAAATAATGTTAATGTAATTAATGTCAGAGTAAGACACGATAGAGAGGGTGGAGCCTGGTGCCCAGCGAATCCTGTTACAAGGAATTCTCGCGATTGGTTGGAAATTGACCTCATTCATCTTCATAAGATCACAGGTGTAGAAGTTCAGGGTCGATTTGGGGGGGGTCAGGTGAGGTCAAGTGAGATTCACCAGAATTTTTCACACGCGATATTATGGATGTAATTAATGAATATTATGAAATGATTATGGAATATTACAGTGATTATAAACAGGGCCAGGAATTTGTGGAATGGTTCACACTGGAGTACAAGAGGAAAAATGCAACATTTTGGATAAAAATCGATCAGGTCAGGCATTCCAAGGCATCTCATTGAGACGTCCTTTGAATTAAGCTCATGAATTTAATGCTTTTTAAACGCATCCAATAATAATCGACATCATGCACATTATCAGATATCTTAATCTTAATAAGCTTGTCATGATTTGATTTCCAGGTTTTCCCCGGAAATTCCAATACTTACGTGGCAGAGAGAAGAAATTTTGGAAGACCCGTCGTTGCTTCGATGATTCGATTCCTACCTGTGGCCAACCATACGAGAACTGTCTGCCTCAGGGTTGAAGTCTACGGATGCCAGTGGTTGAGTAGGTCAAAAAATTTTAATGTTATTCCATAACTAGATGATGATGATGTTGATGATGATGATGATGGTGGTGGTGGTGGTGATGATGACGACGACGACGACGATGATGATGATGATGATGACGACGACGACGATGGTGATGCTGATGATGATGATGAAGAAGAAGAAGATGATGATGGTGGTTGTGGTGATGACGACGACGATGATGATGATGATGATGATGAGTGCCTCGTCTCTTGCAGTCATTGACATCGAGAAAACAAATCGACCTAAACCTAACCCTTAGGTCGGTCTTGAAAAACCATATGGGATGAAAATGAATTTGAATTTCATAAATGAAGAACCATAATTTCACCTAAATTTTCATTTGTCAAAGTTGTCGATGAAAAATGTTTTACATTTCCCTGTCTGATGTTTCGATATGAATTTACACCGAAACGATGTTGAATTAAATAATCTCCATTCAAAGGTGGCCTACTATATTACAACCTTCCTCAAGGTCATTCAACAAATTTAAACAAGAATCAAAGTTCTGCGAATGTCAATTCGTTAGACTCGTACAATCTGACCGATGCAGTTTATGACGGTCAGATCACTAGCGGGATATTAAAGAAAGGTTAGGAAAATTTACGATATATTATAATTATATTACATGAGTGTCGCATTTTTATCAATTATTATGTTTAAGTAAATAAATGAAAACGTAATATAACAATGTAACCCTTAAATTATATCTAATGAGGTATTGGTTACTTGGTGGATGGAGCTTCGAGCGGATCGTACCAATCTCTAAACGAAGGCTGGTTGGGGTGGAAAGGGGAGGAACTGAATCAGGATGAAATTTGGATTGAGTTTGTCTTTGATGGTCTGAGATGTTTCAATCATGTTGATGTGTTTTTCCTTGATGAAGCATTAAAACAGGTGAGGGTAGATTCGAGCAATTTAAATTAATTGAATTTTACTATCTATTTAATAAGCTGATATATCAGGCAGGTGTTTTTGAAAGAGTTGTTTTATATTTTGCAATTGATCGGCAATACCAAATTTCAAGGAAATTAACAATCGCCCAAAATAACGACAAAACAGAAGAAAATGTTCGACTGATCCGCATTCAAATTGATGGACAAGCAGGCAGAAGTCTTAAAATAGTTATGTTCCCTCGTTTTGATTGGATACTCATCAGTGAAATTGGCTTTTCATCGCGTTAGTGGATTTATTGCTTAAGCTCTCTTTTTTAAGTTGGGATTCGAATTAATGGTACTTTTACCAACTTAAAAAGAGATTTTTGCTCTTTATCCAATTTTTTGTATTAATCGTATCATATTTTTGAAAAAATATTTTATTTATCTTATCGTTTCATTAATAATAGTGATAATAAACTGGAATTCCATTTATTGGAACAATTAATATTTGTGAAATTACTCATGGCAGGACTTATAAATAGCACTGATGACTGTCACTATCTCAAAAATGACGACTCCTACCATTCTGAGTTTATATCTTTTCATGTCCTCATCATTGTTTCATCTATATTGGGATCGATGTGCATCTTCGTCGTGGCATTATTTGTGGTGAAATGTTTGTTTTTTAAAACTGCAAAACATGGGGTGTGTACAAGTCGAACGGGTAGCAGCACAAAGAAATTGTCGGATGGCCTTCCCTCAAATCGAAAGAAGGTTTCCAGGAATTCCCTCTTTTCTTGGAGTGCCTGTCGTTGTAACGCTATAGAATTGATCGAAGAAGAAATGAAGAAGAACGATGCTCACGGTGAAACCCTATCTTACTTCGGCGAGAGGATGCTGCCAGAATTGCCGCAGATCATGGACTGGTCAGGTTAAGAGAAGTTAATGTCCTCATTTCCAAAGATTCTAACAAATGTTACTAAATCCATCCAAATTATCATACGCAACTTACATGTATCGAAGTTATGAAACGGACTTTAATCAAATAAATAAATGGAATAACCACCCACTTGTGAGGCAAATCATTCAATTCCAGATCAAACTAATTCATTTAAAATCCTTTAAATGATTTTTCTGAGGCTGACCTCACGACCCGACTGTATTTTAGTTTGCAAGAGTTAATTTGATATAAATAATTATATTTTAAAACTGCAATCGAAAATAGTTTACAACTAATTTCATTACTTACGTTACTAATTTTGAAATAAAATAATATTCAATCATTCAACCCTTCAGAGTTTTATGACGGCACCCATAAATACACCAAACCTCTTGTCCTTGATTCCGGTTCCAAAACTCCCCCATCCCATTCTAGTCCCTCCCCACTGAGGAAATTCTACCCAATCATTCTTTATCACGAAGAAAGCCAGTCTGTTTCTCCTAAACGCTCAATGATTTTAGAGCAGAAAAGCGATAAAAGTACCATTAATTCAATTCCCAACCTCAAAGATTTACCGGAGCTTAATAACATATCTGCGGCATCTTCGCCAATGGCTACGAATAGTTTGGATAGACAAACTAGTGAAGAATGCAAATCCCTCCTTGATCAGACGTCCTCTGTAATTTCTATGTCAAAATATTTTCTTAAAAGTCAGGAATCCCTAGTAAACCTGCCTCGGGACAAACTCATTTGTCTGAAGAGAATTGGAGAAGGTATATTTGGGGAGGTTGGTAAGAAGTAAAATTCACTCGTTAAGTTGAAATTTATTAAAAGTGAAGCATAAAATGGTGGCGCAATAACGAAGTGGTTCCTGAACAAATCGAATCACCAATTATTTTCTGACTACATTTATTCATATTTCAGCATTTTATCAGAATTAGTAAAATTAGTGCTTCTTTTAGATTTGTTTGTGTGAAATGGCCAGCCACTATCCAAGTTCACCGAGGAAAAGAGTAATACTGAAATTACTGAGAGATGAAAACTCGAGGTTAGCATCATTTATACTAGTTTTGTTTGTCACTACACAACATTATTAATTCAAAAACATTTAAGAGGGTTTAATTAAAGTTTTAGGTTTAATTTACCATTTAAAACATGTAAAATATTTAGCTTATTAAATCATAACTTTAACCCATTGATCCAAATACATCTTGGTTATCTTATGGCGATTTATTTCACTCCAGGAACATATTCATTGAAGAAGCAAAGGTGTTGGTGCATCTGAGAAATAGAAACATTGTAAGACTTGTTGGAGTCTGTTTCCAAGAAATGCCGAATTGCATAGCAACCGAATACCTCTACTTCGGAGACCTGAAGACCTTTCTCCAACAGTTTTCTTGCATCACCATCAAAATCGAACATCCGTATGGTCCGATGAGCAAAGGGATAAGGTTTGGTTTAAGTATCGACTTTCGGTCATTTGTCGTAAAATTTCGTGCACCCAATCTTTTCTTTGTTCCCTTCGTTTCTTTATTAACAATACAAAAGGTCCCTTCTCTAAATTGAAATACCGTATTTTCACCTATATAACATGCGCTTTATATTCGATTTTACATACCATGCACCCCTTCTGCATGTTGCAGTCGTAGGCGTGGTATATGTAAAATTAAATTTACATGATTTTGACTTCCGATCAGTTAACGACTTCGGTATTTAAATCACAAGCACAAGTTGCACAGGGTTAGGGTTAGGATGCACAGGCATCGACCAATCTGGAATTTTTTCTTAATTGTTTTTTATATTTTGATAATTTACTAATAATTATCATTGAATTAATGCATCATGATTAAACAAAGAATTATTATTTTTATTTTAATTGATTAAAAAAGTTTTTAAAAAAATTAAAAAATGCGTAAATTGGTGCATATTATCACAAATTCATTTTTACCCAAATCGTAAAAACTGTATGCTATATTCGTCCACGTCTTATATTCGTTTGCGTGTTATATTCGTGAAAATACGGTAATTGAAATTCTGATGTAGGTGGCCATCTTGGCGGGATGGGAATCTCTTCGCGATGTGCGTTTGGAGATCATTACTTTTGTGGATCAGTTATGATTTATGCTCATAAAATAAAAAATTAGGTTTAAAAAAATTCTTTGTAAAAGAAATAATAATGGATTTTAGACTATATTGAAGATGGTTAAAGACATTTGTGAAGTGGAACAAAGAAAATAAATTATAATTTATTTAATGTTGTTTTTGTTAACAATTTCCCACCACAGGTACAGCACCCTATTGTATTTCGGACATCAGATTTCTTGCGGTATGGCTTACCTCGAAGGCCACAATGTCCTCCACAGAGATCTTGCTGCAAGAAACTGCCTGGTAGGCAGGAGGGGCCTCATCAAAATATCCGACTTCTGCATGAGCCGAAAGCTTTACAATTCCACATTTTATCAAATCAAGGGCATGGCTATTCTACCCATAAGATGGATGGCTTGGGAATCGGTCCTACTGGTGAGATCGTACAGTCTATTGTAATACTTGCCCATTATTTAAGTTATGCCAAAACTAGTTTTCTTACCACTAATGCTGCATGATGAATGCAAATGGAAGGGGCATTATTTTAATCAGATAGAGAAGCCTTGTAATTTCTTCTTTCATAAACTTCAACCAAACCTTAATCATATTTAAGCTCATCATCGCTTAGAAATTCAATAATTCATTTATCTTTAGGGAATATTTTCATCAAAAAGTGATGTGTGGTCGTTCGGGGTCACATTGTGGGAGATCATGACCTTAGGCAAGATTCAACCCTATGAGAAAATGTCGGACGAAGAGGTCATTGAGAATTGTCAGGGTGTGTTCCTAAACCAGTCTCATCTATCTGTTCGCAACCTTACACTGCCCACTTACCTCGACCGGCCAGCCTCTTGCAGCGAACATTTGTATGAAGTCATGCTCACTTGTTGGAAGAGGGAAGTGGATGCGAGACCGAATTTTCCAAGCCTCAGGAACAAGCTCTTTAAACTCTACGACCTCGGCCTAGTCATGATCGATCTCGAAACGTCATCAGCTTCGTGGTCGGCCGGATGTCAGTTAAATGAATGCTTTTCCCTGGCCAGCAAGAAAAGGTACTCGTCTGACACAGAGTTTGGTGAAGACTCGGCGGTTCTCAAAAGAATCAATTCAGTTCTCCTGACCACTGACGATGATGACATCACCGACGACCACTATGAGAATTAGTGTTCCGCAGAATGCGACGCTCTGATGCATACACTGACTAGCTTTTGGTAACAGCCTTCTCGTGAAGACACAAACAAGATATTAAAAAATTTAAAAAATTGAGCTGAAAGGCAAGAGGTTAAACAACAACTAATCAAATTTATCATAAACATCAAATAACCAAAACTAAGAATTCAAAGCCCTTTACAGTTCAAGGCTTTAAAAATTAATTTTAACTCAGTAAATAAAAGCTAAGATCTCATTGGCAGAAAGTCCAAAAATGTCTCCAAGCATGGAAATATAGTACGAATAACAGCTACATCACGAATAAAAGTGAATTCCACAGTAAATTTAATAAATTGAAATTCGGAGTGCCGAAACCACTAGAAAACTCCTTCTCGATCAGCGCTTCAACTTCATGGCCTACAAAAATAAAATTCTTTCAATTATTGTCCAGGCTATATTTAAAAGTAAATTGTCAATTACCTTGGTTACATTGACACCAGTAAGGCTCTCAACCATTAGAGGAATGCGCTCCATGACCTCTAACACCTCATTGGTCAGCTTAGCAGCTCCAATCTCACCTTTTCCAACTGAAACCATGGTGACCTTCTTGGTCTGAGACAAAGGAGCAGCAACCTCAGCAGCCATCTGGCAACAAAACCAAATCAAAATGAATTCATTATCAACAATCAAGAAAATAAACTAATCCAAATTTTTTTTGAAATGAAGATTATAATAATTCATTCTGAAAAGCTCACAGCTAATGTTTGCATTTTAATATCATTACATCAATTGGATATATTTTCAACTTGTTATCATAACAAGTCAAAATTCGGTTACTCTCTTTCCAAACCTACAGCCAATAGTTACAATATCATATAATATAATATAATGTAACCTAATGTAACATAATAGTCACAAACCTATTCATGCAAATAACATATTTATGATGGACTTTCAGGCCAAAATCACCATGAGAACAAAAATGGAGTTCAAACCTTTGGTAGCATTTCCAACACCATGTCCACAATGGCAGCATCCTTATATTCCTTCCATGCCTCAGCCTTCTTCAACATCTGTTCGGCTTCGGCTTTTGCTTTTGCTTCGATGGCAAAAGCTTCGGCCTCCCCTTTCATCTGAAATAAGTAATTGTTTTATATAAATGAAAATTGTTTTATTTATATGATTGAAAATAAAAATAATAAATGAATTCAACATTCCAAGCAATGGGATAATAGCATTAATATATAACACGATGTTGATACCGCAGGTTAATATCTAACTGATTGACTTCATAGTAATGAAGAAATTAAAACTGAGATTGTATTATTTTTTTTATAGGATATAAATTCTTAAGACTAAAGATTAAATGTCAATTAGGAATAGTAACAACAATGATGACAAAAATCTTTAAATATTGGCACTGAACAAAAGAAATCTTTTAAAACTCACTTTGATTGCCTGAGAACTGGCCTGAGCCTCCAGCATGATGCGATTCCTGATGCATCAATAACCCACTATTAAATCTAATAAAACACTTGCTTCAATTGAGCAGGCACTTCTATCCTCTTAATATTACCCATTCAATTTTTGCAGTTTTTACTTTAACCCATTAAATCATTTTAGCAAAATAATTTATCAAAAAGATCAACAAACCAGCTCAGTTCTTTATAATCATTTTATCAAGCTTAGCAAAATCACATTAAATAAAATATTTCAACCAAATCCCCAAACCTATTGGCTTCAGCCAATTTCTCTAGTCTGAACTTCTCTGCCTCGGCTGGCTTCTTGATAGTTGCATCAAGCTCTCTCTCCCTTCTCACTATCTCCTGATCCTGCACCTGGATCTGCTGGGATCTCTCTATGACAGAGATCTGCATCTCCTCCTCCTTGATTGACTGCTTAGTCTTGGCTGCCTGGAAAAACAATAACAATTTACTATGTATAACACAATAACAATAAAAAAAATAATAAAATTGCAATAATAATAATAATAATCACTAAAATAATAACAATAATAATAATAACAACAATAACAATAACTACAATACTTACAATAATTGCAACAACAACAACAATAATAATAATAATATTCATTTTTATGGCAGCACGCTCGCTCCCTGGTGGTGCAGTCATTGTTGCCTTATGACTGTTGCAGGAATCCAACCCATTGAGCTTACCTGCAGGTTCAAAAGAGCAATTAACAATAAAGAATTTGTCAGCTATGATAGCAACCTAAAGCAATAAAGTGGTTATAGATATGGCAATGAATATAAGGTCACCTGGAGAGAGTAAGCCAATTCAGCCTGTGCCTTCTTGGTGTTGACTTCCTGATCAAAGGAAGCCTTCTTGAGCTCATAGTCCCTCTGAGCTTTGGCTATCTCAATGTCATTCAAGTAGCGAGAAGCCATTCTCTGCTCTTCTGCCATTGCTTCCTAATTTTTATCAAGATAAATATCAATTGTTTCTTGTAACTGATATTCAGAAAATTTGCAAAAATTTCTAAAATAAGACATAAATTTAATACCTAGATAAAATCCTAGGTATTAACTTATAACTAATATATAACTAGATAAAACTAGATATGGATTTACTAAAAACTTATACTATAAAATATAATTTTGAATTTATTAGATACTGCAAACAACACACATTTGAATGTGATTGCCAATGTAACAATTTCCTCCTAACCTTTATACCAGCATCTCTGCGTGCCTCTGCTTCACCAATCCTTGCATCCCTCTTGACCTGTGCTGTCCTTGACATCCCCAGAGCTTTCAGGTATCCCTGATGAAATCATAATCATCCTCATTATTTCCTCGCAGAAGGAGGGCCACTACCATAATCATAATCAGTGCAAATTCTACTAGCACTACCCATAAACCATTATCACCTCATCATCTTTAACATCCTTGAGGGTGTAGCTGACCACACTGATGCCCATGTTGACAAGGTCAGATGATGCCACTTCAAATACTGCCTTTGAGAATTTCTTCCGATCTTTATAGATTTCCTAATTGATAGAGGTGATTGTTTTAAAGATAATGAGTGATGAGGGCAAGTTTGTTGATTTACTAAAATGGAATTGAATTTGGCAAGAACAAAGCTGGACAAGGATGATGATGACATGGTCATATTATTGAAGGTTTCATTCTTAATCAGACATTCTTAATAACAAGAATTCACAATAGTTCACAATTCTGAATTAAAGTCCCCAAGCAAACATGGTGATAGCAACAAATACTCCCTACAGTACCTCAACTGTCATATTCCCCATGATAGCCCTCTGGTGACCCTCCAAAGTCTCTTGTGCAATCCTCCTGATGTCCTGCTCTTGTTTCCCAAGAAATTGTTGGCAGGCTGCTTGCAACATCTCATGATTCTGTCCCTGGATTTTTACCTAAAAAGAGTATTAAATTTTAAATTAAAATTAATTAAATACAAATTGTGTTTCTATGTAAACATAAATTTTTTAAAAGATTAAAGTTGAATGACTATACATATTAAATAAACTTAATTTTACTTCTAAAATGGAGCTTTTATTAAGCTAAGCTGAAATAAGTTTTATGAATGTGCATGTTTCATCACAGAACCTGTGCAATGCCAGTAACAGAAATGGCAACCCCAAGCTGAGTGTAGACATGATCACTTTGGATTTGTAGAGTCATTGTGTTTAATGACAGCCTGCAGATTGAATTGATGTAGATGATAAAAAAATGTTAGTAGAGTTCTTTTATACTATACTAACATTTTTTTTCAAAGCAAAAAGAACAAAACAAAATTTGGAATAAGATATATCTCTACTTCAAAATAATTGACATATAATTTTATAATTAGTAATTTTTATGTTCGTCATAAACTGTGCCAATTCTCAATTAATTACAAGAAAACTAACTAAATACTAATCAATAATTATCTCAAACCTCTGAATTCTCTGCAGGCCAGGAATAACAAAGACTCTTCCTCCTGGCACAATCATTGGTTTTGCATGGCAGCAACCTTGTGTAAGACAATTTTAAACTGTGAACAAATATATCTAATACATTGTTTTCTCATCAGGTATAATTAAATTTATTGACAATAAATTCTATGTAAATTAGTTGAAATGTTATGTAAATTATTAAAGTAGTCATGTAAAAAAATTAGTTGCTTTTAATGCAGTTTAATCTTAAGTAACAATAAAGCAAAATATTTCGAAGCGTTACAAACTAATCCATGGTACAAAAGTCAACACAAGCCGGGTAAAGTATATTTACCTGATACCACCATGGCCTCATTGGGACCACAAGTGTGAAAAGCCATGTTTCCTCAAAGGACACTCGGAAATATTTGTCGAGCGAAATATTAAATGACCTGTTTACCGATACACAGGAGATGCGTGCCGAAGATATCGAAAATTCAAAAATAAATTTTTAAATGCAAAATATTGTTGTAAAAATGATGTAAACTCAAAATTGTAACACGTTTCAAACAAATATTAGTTCCAGTTTTAATCAGCTCATCAGACCAGATTCAACAGGAGTGGAAGTTGCGAAACTTCAGTCGACTTCCCCAACTTTTCCGAATTTGGCTAATGACATTTTCCTAGTTACACTGACATGGGTTGTGTTGCTGTATGCGGTGGTAATGATAGCAGTGGCTGTGCCGTGATCACAATCAAGCCCAACCGTTTTGGCGGTTGTTGTGCCTTCACGTCCTCGTAAGGCATCTTATAAGGCACTAAACATAACCGTAAATTAAATAGATTTCTCTGAAGCATTTGAAGTGCCCCATCAGCACAGCAACAAGAATGAAGTCAATAGTCAATATTCAACTAAATTTTATGAAGGGCCAAATTTTGTTTATATCTGGTGACCGAGAGCCAGATCTTTATGAAATCAATAGTTGTCGTTTACCAACACACATGTTTTAAAAGTAATCATAATGAACACTTTTATACATATTTTATAAGTCGGATCTGTGTAATTATTGATTAAGAAGACTTGTAAATCAATTCCACCAATTCAAAATAAGTTTTTGTATATATGAAGATTTTTAAAAAGTAAAAAGAACCGAGCGCGAATTTTTACAGCCGTCATCGGCCGGCATGTAAATGCGTTAAAAGAACTTTTAATTAGGCTACAAGAAAAACGACATCCCAGAGCCAGATAAGGCCGGTTTTCTAATTTTCCAAAAAATTTATATAATCAATTAGTTCAACAAGGTGTTCATCACTCAAGACATCTGCAGTTCTTGCTTCAGATGACAATTCTGCAAGTTACAAGCACTTATGAAATTTGAAATATCACAATAAATGCTAATAGTAGCAGGTTTAACAGAAAATTTCAAGCCATGAAAACTGAATATTAAAGTGTATTAAGATGTTATTGACACTAGTAATCATTTAAAATTATCTAGCAGAATCAATTAATGGAATCAGAATGTAATAAACTAGATCAATATAGTTAGACACAAATTAATTTGAATGCCAAATACCTGGTTTGCAAGGGTGAAACACTTGCAGATTTTCATCATATGACCAGCCTTTATCAAGCGCAACTGGATAAAAATTGCAATGTTTGAGGTACAGGGCAAATAAATTATAACAATGTATAAATATTTAAATTATGCAAACAAATATTATGGCTATTTCACAGGATGAGACTGCAAAAATAAATAAATAAATAAATATGTTAATATCTACAATGGTTTGGATACTAAATATTTGCTCAGCAATATCATGAATCCATTGATTATAAATTGTTATAACGTAGTGGATCAAATTTCATGATTTATTTGTTACTTATTTTTTAGAACAACCTCTGACAGTCTCCTCAGCTGAGAGCCCAAGCTTTGCTGAGACATCACTGCAAGAGATGCAGGAGTATGCAGTGGCCATCAACTCAAAGCATTTTTTTCTTGAGGATTCTGAAAGTGAGAGTTTACATCAATAACACTCAGAAAGTTATATATCAAAACACCCATACATTTATAAACATAAACTATTTGGGCAAACTAAAGATCTAAAAAAAAGTATCTAGATAGGCATAGATAAATAATAGATACAGATATAGAAAAACAATCCACAACTATATAATAGTCCATCGAACCTCTCAGTGCATCCATGTAAACCTTCAAGTGCTGAGGCCATTCCTTTGATAAGCTTTCATATATTCCTGGAAATTCTCTTTTCCACAATCTTTTCCCTACCTCCCAGACATGGCATAGATCTGGATTTGCCTTTAATTAAAAGGGATATCAATTCAAAAGAATTAGTAACATTAAATGTTAATTACTTATTTCATCACAAGTCAGTAGAACTCTCTTATTGCTTGGAACAAAATCATCACATAAGAAACTAAAAAGATGCAGATTGAAGTAGTATTTATTTTAACCCATCAATTTACGTTTACTGGCATATCATGTCCATTACATGTGTAGCCAGAGGTTTCTAGCTTCAAAAAATTCTGATTGGCATAGTAAAAGAGTAATTTAACTTACGTTTTTAACTGACTCTGGTATTCTTTTCCATAAAAATTTTGAAGACATTCTGAAAGGTCACTCAATTTGAAAACTAACAGAACGATGGTTAATAATATACTACATTTCCTGTCATGAATGCTAACTAACAAGTCTCCTTGCAGAAGATAGACGGCAAGAAGTTGAGTGTACAGCTCCGCAGAAGGATATCCTTGCTGCAAGTAAAAATAAAAAACTTTTAGATTTTATATTTTAGAAAACAATTCACTTATTTCTCCACTACCTCCAATTCCTGACTTTCTAAATTGGTGGCAACATTCCTCAACTTTTCCTCAGACAACAAATCCATTTCGGAGCTAACGATAGAAACAATATTTGTCAAACGGAGATGGCGAGTATCTGGAAGTTATAGATCTATAGCTCTATTTATTGGAAATTCTGAATAGTTGGCATAAAATAAATTTTTAATTAGAATTTTTTAAATATTATCGAAAAATCTTTGTACTGTTTGATTAAAATGCCTTATCCAAAAAAAAGTGTGAGAATATTTTCTCAATACTTTTTAATAACCATCTACATTTCTCGAACCCCTCATCGTAAATAATCGCTTATTTCCGACCCTCATCCTTGCATGTTAATAATAATAATAATCCAAACTATCGTTAAATTACATATTATAAACATGTGTCTTTGCTTGTCAAACAGATGAATGAAATCAAATATCAATTGTGTCCAAGATGTTCACATGGTCAATTAAAAAACTCCAATGGTGAGTTAATTCATGTGAATCATGCACTATTCATTTTATAAAAATGTACAAATGTCAGTTAAGGCAGATATATTTTATTTATGGAATGCATTAAAGTTTAATAATACGAAATTAAATAAGAATAAAATTTGCAGCAGTAAATTCAAAGAATTATAATAAACTTAGAGAAAATGCATTGACCAAATGTGTTACATTAATCTGATAGAAATAAATTATATCAAAAGTGTTTAATTTCTGTATTATTTTATTGTTGATATATATTAATATTGCAAAAAATGTATTGAAATATAGTTTATTTCATAACGTATAATCAGTGTTAGAAGTTCTTGGTCATTTATTTACATTATTTTGTTGCTATTTGTCGCATGTTCGAGGAGCATGAGTTTGAATTATTTGTTGAAAGATTTGCCGGTATGGTTACAGTTTTGCAATCGTCATAATATAAATGTAATAGCCTTATCAATTTCGATTTAATTTTGTATTCGCCATCTAGAGTTTACGATCTCAATGACATGAAAGTCGTTCATTTCGATTGCAGAAGTTAGCTTGCTTGAGGCAATGCTTAAGACAAAAGCATTACGATTTGAAGTGGAGGCAATTGAGAAAGGAGAAAGTGATGAAGGTTCGACTTTAGAGGCATCAGTTTTATCAACATTTGGTATTTTCAAAAACGCAAGCATTGTCTCATTAACATTTAATAAGATACCATAAATGCAATGCTAAATATCTGAGCAATTGATAGACCTATGATTGATTGAAAAGACTTAATTTAAAAAAGTAATGAGAATTGGCAAAACTGATGTCAATTTTTAGATAGATCTACCTGACTATGATAAGATGAGAAGGGACTCAAAATTATCTCCAGAAGAATACAGCTCCATGTTGAAAAAGGAAGGGATTGCAATGCCTCGTCACTTCCAAGAAAGACAATTGATATTGGCCAGCACTGGTAGGTGAAATTGTTTTAGAATCGATCTGTATTTCATTTGGAAATAAGTCTAGGGTCTAAAGCATTTATGGTAATAAATTTTAATTTACATGAATTTAATAATTGTCTTTGAACTTACGAATCTTGATTATAATTTGCATTTAGTGATTGCGCAATTTAGTGGCACAATTTTAAAATATATATTCAATTATTTTCAGGTGATATCTTTGAGCCTTATGTACCTCCAGAGGGAGATGGTATTTCATCCAGACTGAGTGGAAAGGTAAGACATTTTAAAAATAATTATATAAAATTGTATACATTTTGATATTAGAGAAGTAATGTATTTAAAGTAAATGCATATGAAGTAACATTGCAATAATTTGATTTCTGAAGCATTAAAAATTGTAAAATTAACTAATACTTTATTATTAGGTCTACTTATTAACATACTGTTATTGCAACAGGGAGCGAGTCAGAAAATTAAAGAGATCAGCATGAAAGGAAAATCAATGCTCCAGCTGAGGAAAATCAAACCTTTTGAAGAGGATTTTGACCCAAAAATATTTGCAGGGACTGCACTTGATATCTACAAGGAGGCATTCGACCTTTTGCAGGAGTGGGTTTATGCTGAAAACCAAACTATTATTAGCTAAAATTCAACATTTTTTTAATGATGAATTGATTATCAAACTTTTTTAGTAACCATATATTAATGCAGTGAAATTAGTACAAATATTAAATATAAATCAATAATTGAATTAGACTATGTTAATATAATCCTTTATATTTATAAGTTTTACAATTAATACAAATTTTTATATCATGCAGTGTCAAGAAGAATGAGTTAAGGTTGCATGAACTCCTTTCAGAAAAGGCATATCCGGTACTTTTGGAAACATCCTAATATGCATATTTGCATTAAGTCAAACCATTCAGTAAATTAAATGTGATGCAGAAATTAATACTTATTTTGAGTAAATGCTATGCAGCATTTTTCCTGCTTTAGCGAAATTAACCTTTAGACATTTTACAAATGAGTGGTTTTCAAAATCAGGAACTCACCTGGAAGTTGGATAAGAAGACATTCAGATGGGACTTTGTGGAATCAATTGAGCCTCCAAGAGTAGTCCATGTCAGGACTCAAGAAATGCTGAGCAAAGAGAATATTTATGCTCAAGTCACTGTCAGGTTCCACTCAAAGCTGGTGAGGTCAACCAATGCATTGTGGTTCTATTAATGCAGTGGCTCCCAAAGTTGGTGCTATACTCCAGGGAGTGCTGAAGCACTGCCTGTTGCCTGATGTTTGGTGAGAAGCAAAAAATCTCATCATCAGGAAGGGTTTGCTCTCCTGGAAAAAGCTGAAATGATCCTGCTTTTCTTCATTGGTTGCTTTTTATGTATTTTGTTATGGGTTAGGGGCACTGAAGAATTTTTTTGAGGAGGTCCTGAGCAAAATAAGTTATGGAACCACTGCATTAATGCTTATAAGTATAATTTGATTTAAATGCTTTGAAGGTACTTTTTTCTTGTTATATGTTCATGGATTTCTAGATAGATTGGAACAAAAGTTCTATGTGCGATTAATTTTGTTAAAAATCACATTAACAAAATGAATAATATTTATTTATTTGTAATATGAGTTTTTTCTCTCACAATAGTTGATATCCATCTATGATCGGTTTGGGAGACTAGCCTTTGGAAGTGAGAACCATCCCTTTGAAATGGTCGAGTATGTTGTCTATGAGAAGCATCTTTCTAATGAATACGGAACATGGAGAATCCATGGGAAGATTGTTCCTGAATGGAGTTCAAAAACAGATGATTTTGAGTTTGCAATCCTCAGGACATCAGTGAAACCAAAATTGGAAGCCATTGAGGCTAAGACTGAGCCTACAAATGCTGACAACGTTGTACAAAAATCTGAAGAGGTCTCTACCATGTGATTGATTTTAAATAAATTGCAACAAATTTGTATGAACTATTCCCATAGTTTGTTTGAGGGCTGTCAATATTGGCATCATGTAGTGATGGCTAAATAGGTTCACTAAACTTCATATGTTTTTGTGACTTGTGGAGGGCTATGTAAATACAAGTGATGGCAAATTTAGGAAATTTGCTGGTTATGCTTTGGTTTTAGCAAAGGGTTGGAAAGTACCAAAAATAATATAAATGTAATTTAATAAAGTATATCGCAGTTTGGTAAAGTGGCTTGTGGGCTGTGATTAGGTTCAAGGGCAATTCTATAAATAAATTTTAATAAAACTCTTAATAACAATAATAATTATACGGAGTTTGATTAGAGTGGCATATGTTCAACAGAACTCCAAGACCACTAATATAGAGTCTGAAGTAGAAGGTTTTGAGGGCGGAGCGAAATCCATCTGGATCAGAGTTGGTAATCGAAGGGGAGTTTATTCCAGATCTGCGGGCCTATAGACCTGCCATCCAGTGTCGCACGTCAGGCAGATGATTTGACGAGGGAGCCCCTGGTTGCTGATCTGAGCCCGCACAGAAATATGCACAGTGCGAGTGGAAGGCAGGTGTGACGGTGCATGATCAAGGAAAACTTGAAAACGAGAGAAGAGATTTTGTAGCCAGTGGAGATCATGAAGAAGAGGAGTGACGTGGTCATTTTTCCTTTGTTGTTTATGATTTTAGCAGCTGCATTGAGGACACGCTGAAGTTCGAGGCGGTAGGCAGATAAACCGACCAAAGTTGAATTGCCGTAATCAATCTTTGATAGGATAAAAGATGTAATGAGAATCTTCCGCACATCAAATGAGTGGAGCGGTGATGCTACGAATTTCCCTGAGAGATGCATAGAGGAACGAGTTGTGAACATTTTTTCAAGTAGAACAATTCTTTGATCAAATTTTGAAAAAAATAGAAATACGTTTGTCAATAACGTTATTTAATTTCAGTCAATTTTTATTGAACTAAAGTTAAATTATAATATTAATAAAAATATTATATTTAAATATTTTTAATTAAAAACACAATTTAGAGACTTGTATAATAAAGAATAGTCTTGAATAAAATTGAATTATGTAGTAAATATAATCTTTTGGAGACGATATCTATTTGTTTTGTAAACAAAAAACAAACACGTTTCCTAATTTATTTGATGATGGCGTCTAGAGGCAGGCCGGAACATCAAGGACCTCCTGAATTTGTTAGCAAAAATTAATGAAATTAGTTTGAAATTTACACATTTTGTTTAGTACCAGCAATGCTAATGGTGGATCATTTCTTTCCAGGTTTATAGCGAAACGGAGGCACGCAAATACTCCTTAAAGTATTTATTAATGTTGCATTATTTTTAAAATGCATTAGCATTTATATTATAAATCAATTATTTAACATTTGAATTATAATGCTTTGCCATCATAATTTTAAATTTTCAATATTCCTTTAGCTCCAGAATAATTGAAGTTCAGCAGCATCTTTCTGAAAGAGCTATTGAGATTTTATCACTACCAGAAGACGTTCCTTGCATGATTTTGGATATAGGGTAAACCCATTGATAGAATAGTTCCACTTACACAGTGCCCACCACAAATTAATAATACTAATTGTATTTATACAGCACCATAAAGCTAAGCATCATGGGCGCTTAGAGCATTTATGCAGCACTGCTTCCCGAGGTGCTTTGTGTGGGTGCAAGCTGGTTTGCAACCATAACACATAACGACTAACTTGGAAGCACATTGAAATTAATTCAATGCTAATGTGATGAGACATTTCTTATGAGATAAAAATTAAAATAAAGTGACCAGGTTTATTTGCTACATGTGTTTCATAACAATAGTTTTTGGTAATATGTGCCACTTAATGCTACCATTATGGTAATCACTACCAATTCAACCACATGCAATTACCATGGAAAATCTATGCAAAAGATATGTGTACAAATTCTTGTGATTTATAATTTGTTTTTGAAGGTGTACAATCATTTGCTTAAAATTTTCTTGAGATATTAAAGTTTCAAGTTAACCATCATTACAATTATTATATTTAAATAATGATGGTTAATTTGTAGTATGTTTCTTTACATTATTCAAAAGTATTTTTTTTAAAGCTTGACTTATCTATTTTTGAAGATGTGGTTCAGGGCTGAGTGGAGAATGTCTCACAGAGGCTAATCATGTCTGGATAGGAATAGACATCAGCCATCACATGTTGGGTGGGTGAAGATTTTCTAATTTATTTCTTATGATGGAATTTATACTTTGTGTTGGCAGTATTCTACTTAACATGTGACACATTTTCACTTTCTAAGATTTGATTAGCTTTGATTTAAATTTCAAAAATTAGTTTAATGCAATTTTTCTTTGTAGAAGTTGCATCAGACAGGGAAGTTGAAGGTGGTCTGATACTTGGGGACATGGGCTCTGGTATGCCCTTTAGGCCAGGAATGTTTGATGGGGTCATCAGGTGAATTGCAACCTGTAAACAATCTTTCCACTTAAGTAATCTTTTAACTTGTAGATTACAATCTATTTGTTGTAACACATTTGCCATCTTAAAACACTAAAGGGCAAAATTATTCTTGTTTTATGTCTTTATTTAATGCAATTATACATTAGTAAAAATTAAATTTATTCCTAGTTTTGCCTCAATTATAATGGTTTAATCGCTACTTTAGTCATACTTATATAATATTAATTCAGTTACCTCGAATGTAATCTTCTACATTCTTTATTAATTTAGTTTTTATTATTTAATTAAAAACTTTAAAGTTAGCCACGCAACGATTTTTTGAAAGCATATGTATTGCATATTAACAAGGGATTTGAACTGCTTGTGAGTGAACTATTTAAGCGAATTAGGATAAGTTTCAAAATAATAACCTTCAAGATGGCAATTCGGGAACCAAGGCGCCTCTGAAGCTATGTAAATGAATTATTATTTATTTCAAAAGTGAGCAAAGGACAAGTGCCTCTTATCTTTTCACAAGCAAACAAGAACATTTTATATGAGATGGGGGAAATGTGAATCTAACATATCATTTGTACAAAAGGAAGGGAGTAAGATCGTGGTCATTGATGAGGCAGGTGAATCGACTGTAGGTTGTGGATGAAACGTTGTTATTAGTGGAGTTCCAAATTTTGATTACGCAATTAGTGAAAAAGAATTTAGTACTATCTATTGAGCAAAAGTAAGGCCTAAGTTTAAACTGATGTCCTCTAGTGGATGTATAATTAGCAAAATTATTATTATTGTTATTATTAAAGTTATCTTATGTGTAAAGTTTTTAATTTAAAAACAAATCAATAATTTTATATCATTATTTGGCAATGAATCTATGTTTCAGCATATCTGCTCTTCAGTGGTTATGTAATGCTGACAAAGAGAGTCACAATCCAGCTAAGAGACTATTCAAGTTCTTTACAACTCTTTACTCAAGCATGGTATGATTTTCCATTTGGTAATTTTAACAATTTGTTCCAATATTGCTACTTTTTTTTCAGTCCAGAGGTGCAAGGGCTGTTTTCCAATTTTATCCAGAGAATGAGAGACAAATCAACCTCATCCTGCAGCAGTCAATAAAGGCTGGATTTGAAGGTGGTCTTGTGGTGGACTACCCAAACAGCACAAAGGCTAAAAAGTATGTTTATTAGCTTATGAAGTAATATTGATATTAATAATGATAACACTACAGATAATAAACTATTGCAATGCAAATTCCACAATTCTTATTGGTAGCATTAGTGTTTTTCAAAATCTTATAACATAGTCTCAAACACATAAAATGAGTTTAGTATTGTTGATTCTAATAATGTCACTCAAAGGATAGCTTAACAAAAACTTATTTCAATGCTCAGAATATACCTATTCCTCTACACTGGTGGTGCTCCTCAGGACATTCCTAAAGGTCTTGAAAAGGAGGATATGGGGGAAACAGATCAAGTTAATTTCACTAGGAAGAGGTTATCTTTCTTACTTTTATGGCCAAGTCCTCAAAGTATTTATTTTTTATTTTGTTTGAAAACAGACTCAGATTTAAGGATATGAAAGGGAAATCAGCCAAGAAAAGCACAGATTGGATCATGGAGAAGAAAGAAAAAAGAAAGAAGCAAGGAAAGTTAGTTATCAGGATCATATATTTTTTATGCATTTAGAATTTTAATACAAAAATATGTTTTTGCCATAGAGCTGTCAAACAAGACTCGAAATTCACAGGAAGAAAGAGGCGTGTGCGCTTTTGATTACTAATAAATTGTTCTGTAATTTTATTTGTACAGTCTAATAAATTGTGTCAGATATTAAAACCCAAATAATTAACGCGCTTAATGTTCTAGAAGACAAGAATTGGGATTTGAATGTAATGTTTAATAAATTCAATTCACCTTATCGTTGGAGTTGTGAATGGCTCTAAGTTGGCCCTAGTAAATGTCGCGCCTACCTGTCAGACTCGTGTTTTTTCGATTGTAGAGTTTTGTTTTTTTTTAGATTGGTGGTATTGATGACACCGCTCGATATCGTAATGTGCTGCAAATTGAAAGTTCAATTTTAATCAAAATCTGATAACAAATTTGACTTTCACTGTTACTTAGTAGCTTTTAACGCGGGCGAAATTCAATGTGAAATGTTTTCGACATAAGGAAGGTGGATCGGGAGACGCCCAAGCTTTAAGTATTGATAAGATAATAACGTCCCTGTGTGGGTGGAATATGGAGTTTCTGATGAGATCAGATTTGACTGAACCTGAGCATTATGATGCTCACGTGGGATCCAATGCCAGTAACTTGGCGAGATCGAGGTCGTCAGTTATGATACAACTTGAGGCTGACGGTGAAGATTATTGTGATAATATCCAATCAACTTCATTAGAGGCAGGTTGCCAAAATAGATTTCTGCCTTATGCTAGTCCCATGAGTGAATTACTCTCTCCAAGTCTTCAGAAAAGCTTTGACTGCCACAATGAGCAGACAAAGTCAAAAAGAATTGGTCCTGAGGAATTTCTTGAAATGCTGAGGAAAAAGAAAAACACTGATCTCTTAGCCACAGGAGGCAGAAGAAGAACAGTCAGTTCATCTCATTGTATCTATGAGTTGAAATTACTGAATTCAATGTGAATTTATGCAGAGTGTAGTTCATATGTCTTGATAAGTGTTACGAATTTTTCATTCTATTTTAAGGTCTCTGAGAATCAAGAATCGCTACGGTACAAATTCTCAGAACATGGTAGGCCAAGAGCAAATGATTGGCAAAATAATAACCTTGGCCACAACTCACCAAAGAACATGACAAGGAACATGGGGATGCAGAATTTTATTGATGGAAAGTCAAGGAGTAGTTTCTGTGAGGACTCCTTGATTAACTTCCCCAAGGTCGTAGATAATGATTGGTGTAGCTGCTATTGTTTGTATTTATTATTGCATTTTATGTATTTAACCAACATTTTGAGTGCTTTATGTATCATTATGGGATGTAAAAGCATTACAATCGCTCTGCCATTTCTATAGAATAGAATAGTTTACTTCAATTTAGCTGCTGTTTGTCCCCTGACTTTTGAAAAGTAAAAAAAGTCATCATCAGTCAGGAAGTCTTATTGGTTGCTCTTTTTTTTTTAGGGTTGCAGAATGTAAATGTAAATGTACTTCATTTATATAGCGCCATATGCATAGCGTCAGAGGCGCTTCTTGTCAACCATTTATGTAGCGCTCCTTCCCAAGGGCGCTTGCGGCAATGCAGGCTGGGTTTCGAACACGACACATTACGACGGTTGCCATTACCGCTGTATGCAGGAACGTAACCCATTCGGCCAACCTGCACGCCAGAAGAAAAATATTTTTGAAATGTTTGCTTAGCAAAATAAGTTTGGAAATCTCTGCTCTAGAGGAAAATAATGTCTTCTGGATGATATCATAAATATTTTAATTTTTATTCTTTATCTCCAGGTCAGCTTTGGATCTCCAATTTCTCCATTGAGTGGGTTTAACATTATTTTGATTGCAGAAATCTAGGGGATAGTTACTTCAAAATTGAATTTAGGAAATAGCCTTAATAATTCTGAGACATATTAATGTTGTAATAAAACTAATTCATCAATCTGCAGAGGAATTTTGCCAATTTGCAAGCTCTCCTTCTGATCCAATAGTGATTTGGAAGGAACCAAATGAGGAGGACAAAATATTTAAGGTTAACATATTTTTTTTTATTAAATGTTTCATCTAAAGCCCCTACATCTAAAGCCATAAGACAGCATTGAAAACAATAATACATAACTTAGATGAGATGGAAGCTTGCAAGTTAGCTCAGACGGTTTCGTTCCGGCATGGTGGTAATGGCAACCATTGCAATGTGTTGCTTTCAAAACCCAGCTTGCACTGCCACAAGAGTCCTTGCGAAAGAGTTCTATATAAATTGGTTAACAAAAAGCACCTCTGACACTGCATGTGGCACTATATAAATGAAGTACATTTATATTTACATTTGGACTACCTAAGCCCAGCTTATTGAAGCATTTGCTGAAACAAAGTGAAAACTGCAAATCAGAGCCTTGCAAGCTGACACATAGCTGACATTTTCTGATGCTTTCAGACATTGTATTCCATAATATGGCTATATTCGACTTCAAATTCAGGTGCTGAGCATCGGTGAAAATCGCAAAATAGGAAATGTCAAAACAGGTAACAAATGGTCCTTTTGTTTTTGAAGAAGCTTAAAATTTTCAGAGGTGGTCATTTATAGAAATGAGTTTGGAAAGGATGATTGAGAACATTTTGGTGATGCACACAGCTTATGATGCAATGCCTCTGAACTCCCGATGTGTTGTCGTTGACCTCAAGCTAAAGGTCTGAATATGACTTTACTCTCAGACTAAAATATACTTTATTTATATACTTTTTTTCTTTGAGTGTTGATGTTTTCCTTCTCTTATGATGTATATGATATATGCTTTTACATTTATCAGGTTGGGTCTGCCTTTGATGCCTTGGCTTATGATGGTATACATGCTGCCCCTCTCTGGGATGACATGTCTAGATCATTTGTTGGTAGGTCACAAGATTTATATTAAATGATTATGAAAAATTTGTTTGGAAATAAAAAGCATAAGATTAATTTCTATTGGTTGGATGTAAATGTTATTATTATAAATTCAGGTATGTTGACCATGACTGACTTTATCAGCATACTGCTACAATATCTCAATCAACCTGTTAGTGAAACTCTGAAAGTATTATTGTTAATATTTAACAAGAATTTACTAATCTTCACTAAATGCTGGAACATTATTACTGTCAATGATACAAGTTCTATGTTAGATTTATGTATGAGTGTTTAACATTGTCAGTATTATTTGTCCAATTTCAACAATGTACGGTTTTTTTTTAGAGCGCTGAAGTATTAATGAATTTTACATGTTTGAAAAGTTGAAAAAAAAATCAATAGATAATGGTTGGTCAAATTTAGTGGTTGATAGAAGATTTTTTTTTATTTATATCTTACTATCATTGCATTTTTATAATTATTTATGATTTTTACCAGGATGTGCTGTCAACAATAAGGGATGACCTAGTGAGCAAGTGGAGAGGTCTCATGTTGTTACATTATCATTGAATGCCTCTTAAAATATTTATGAGTTAAACACTTCACATAGACTTTCTACTTTGCTCGAATCATCCATGCTCTAGCAGTGACATCTTTAGCATGTCAGTGGACAGCAAGTTGGGGGAGGTCTTAAGCCATCTCCTGGCTAATGGGATACACAGAGTTGTCATTGTTGATCCAGCCACTAATAATGCTCTCTACATTGCCACTTTTAGACAGATACTCAAGTACCTATGGCAAATGGTTTGGAGTTAATTTTAATAACAATGATTAATATAATCATAATAGCAATGAATAATATTAGTAGTGATAAACATGCTTCTCCTTTTGATGAGATAATACTTGAGATGGGTTTTATTATAACAATTAGCTACATACTAAATATTTTAGACAAAGTTATAAGGACATTAAAATAATATTTACACATAATCTTATTAGCTAAATTATATTATGAAGCATGAAGCAGTATTTAGAATCTATAACACTTGCAAAACTTGCAGCTGGTGTTTGCAGACAAAGGCACAACTCAGGTCATGCACAAATCAATCCAGGAGTTGAATATTGGATCATTTGAAAATCTTGTTTCTGTGAGGCTTTCATTTTAAGTTCCATTGCTTAATGCTTAACAATTTCTTAGTTTTTCATAAATCTCATTGGTATTCATGCTTATTTATCAGGTGGGCCTGGACACCCAGGTCTCAGAAATTTTTTCCATTCTTCTCTCCCAAAGATTATCTTCAATTCCAATTGTCGATGATGATTCCCGAGTAGTTGACCTGTTCAGGAAAGCTGATGTTATGGTTATATATTTCTAAAGATGCAGACCTTTTGATTGAAATAGTTGTGTAATTAAATGGATGATACATTGATCAATTGTTTGATTGGGTTATTGTTGGTGTTTTTTGGCAGAGTTTGATCCTGGATGGGAGCTTTAGTGACCTTTTCTGTCCAGTCAGGGACATCCTCAACTATGAAAGAAATGTTTGACTAATTTAAGCAACATTGTTATTTATGACAACTTCCATGAATAAATTAGCAGATCATCAAAATCCTTTAGATATTCCATACAATTAAAGTGATAAGAACATTTTTGTGCTAGGATTAAAGCTTGTTTGTTAATGTCCAATGCATTCTTATTTGCAAAGCAACACTTGTTTGTACGTTTTCAGGGTTTTGAAGGGCTTTATAAGTGCCAAAAGATAGATAGTGCCTATGATGTCATCTCAGCAATGGTGACACTTGATGTGAGCCAAATTCTTCAGTTCTATTTTACATAATTGATTTTTTTTATTTTGATCAGGTTTTAGTAACCGATCACTTAGATCCAAGTTATAAATTTTGGAAATTTAGTCGGAAATGTTACTGTATTTCTGTTTTCTACTTTATGTGATAAAAATAAAATCATTTTAATTTTTTTTAAATTGTAAGTACACATTTAATTTGTTGACAGTTACACAGGGTGGTGGTGTTGGATGAGAATGGACGGCTGGATGGTGTTGTGTCCCTCTCTGACATTGTTAAATTTGTCATTGACCCAGACAGAATGGATCCTTTGATTTTGGAATAGATAAGAAGATAAATTAGAATGAAAATTGGTTTTAAAAATTTGCAGGAATTTTGATAATTGAATTTCATATCTGACCAAGGAATACAAAAACCATCTACAATGCTGCCGGAGTGTTGATGCTATTTTATTAATTTCCAAAATGAACTTGCAAATGCTTGTGCCTTATAATTGTCATTGATTAAATGAAGGCTGTTTATAAGTTTATTGTAGGATGTTTAAAGAAGAATGTTTATTATTTTAGTGTCATGGTATTTTTAGTTCTATGGAATTCTTTTTAATTTGTAAAACTTAAGAGCTTATCAAAATTTGTAGCATGCTTTCTCTTCTTAGAGACAACACTTCTTTGTGAACAAAAAAAAAGATTCATTAGAGGGAGAAATGTTTATTTTAAAATTATCAAAGAGCAACAAATAAAGATTTATGATTTTAAACACATGGCTTACATAATAGAAATAATGGTTGGAATGAATGCAGAACCAGACATGTCCTGCAAGCAGTTTGGTGTTGTATCATTATTATTCACCTTTGTAGTAAATTGTGTTGTTGTCTGTCTCGTGAACTTTCACTTCGTGGAGCAGATCTGGTTTTGGCAACATTTTTTTAAGATTGTTCCAGATGAAAACCACCAGATTCTCAGTAGTACTTGTGTGTTCCTCAAAATATGCCACGTCTCTGTCAAGATTCTTGTGATCACAGAAATCCAAAATGGATGCTCTCATCACCTGCTTTAGATCAGTCAGATTATATACCATGCCGGTGACCGGGTCGACGTTTCCCTTCAGAGTTACTTCTACTCTGTAGTTGTGACCATGTCCGTTGATGTGATTGCACTTCCCAAAAATGTTGCGATTCTCTTCGTCCGATAGATGCTTGCTGTGCAACCGGTGACAAGCACTAAACGTTTCTCCACGAGTGATATAACGACGGGTTGTTTCGTTGTACCGCTCATTATCGATGCAGAATGCCACTATGTTGCAGAACGCTGAGCAAGTGAGAGTCCAGCTGAGCGACGGAGAGCACGACAAGATTTGCTTGTCAATTACCCGCACGTGTCTTCAAATGCTTGGTACATCGACTATCTTAGCATCATACTTTGCAGGCAAAGGTCGTCAAAAGTTATAAAGTACAACAGTCGTTTATGGACGTTTTTAAAAACATCTATTTTAGTAGCACGTATGAGAAAATAAAGTTTAGGTTTGATAATGTCAAGAAATGGGTATCTTAGAAAATCCTAGCCAATTTTGGATTTGGGCTTGCAAACTAGGCTGAAAACGACTTCATATGGTGTGAGATGTAAAAAAAAATGATTTTAAATTATCAGGTCTCATTTAGGTATAAATATACCCGAAAATATAATTGATTCGTTGGACAAGATAGCCATTTTAAATGCTTATATGCATTTTAAAAATCTTAGTATATGCATCAAATATCAAGTGTCAACAAAGCGTTTGACGTCCATGTAGCGATAGCGATTGTGGAGATAATTAGGTGATGACGCAAATGTTGAAATACTCGTTGAGTGATAGAAGGATAAAAAGAAACTGCAGCCTAAACTAAAAAGTTAATGAATCCTCAGATGTATGTTTTCATGCAATATTTAAATTCTTCACCCTTCATTCCTTTATTAAGGTAGAGCTTAAAAGTCGAATGTTGAATGTTATCACTATGTTAGAAAGTTTATAGGATTCACGTTGTTAATTTTATTTTGTTGAATATTATAGGTCTGGTAATTTGTCCAACGACTGAATGAAGTTGATGTTTTATTGCTCACGGAAATAAAATGTCGCCAATAATACAAACTGAGTTTTGTGACTCAGTTGCATTAGTAATTACTTAAGTAGTTTTTTTAATGTTCTGCGCCATTTTAATAATTTGTTTTATTTTATGTATATTGAAGGTTTCCGCTAACCAAACCATCTTATGCCAATTTGACGACGTCAGTAGAACGACCGTTAGATAAAAATTCTTTTGAAAATCTTAATTTGGTAGGGTCTCTTTAAATTGAGATCATTAAATTACTTTCCTTCCAAATTATTATAAATAAATCAAATATTAAATACAGAGAATTGAAATATCTAGAGTTTCGGAAGATGGACAAGAAAGTGGCTTGGGTCCATTCTTCATTTCTCTCAAAACCGGCGAAGAAGCGAAGAAAAAGCTACAATGATTATATGAAAAGTCACAAAGTCAGGAAAGATATATCTATAAGTTGATTAGAAACCTAAGTTTATTAAAAATAGAGTTTGTTAAGAAAGACATTTAATTTTGAATTGTTTGCATTTAGGAAAAGTTGAAACAACTGAAAGAAGTTAGGTCACGAAAATTGACGGACGCTCACCATTACATGTTTTCAATGGTGGCCGCCCATTTCGATATCGAGGCTGGAGACATTGTAGAGGCAGTGGTGGATTCCCAACAAGTCAGCGAATGATCAACAATTGTTACGAACATATTAGGAATAATAACGACTAATATTAGCTGCAGAAACTAATTTTTAGTCAATATTAATGAAATAAAATGGGGTCCGTAAACTAGTTAAGTATTGCCCAGCCGTTCAGTCCACAAGGTGGTGGTATTACCTGCTAATACCATGCTTAAGCAATATTTCCTTCGAGCGTTATTGCATAACACCCTTCAATGACTATTCGCTGAATAGAACTGAATATCCGAGCAGAGTATTTCTGTTAATCTGAGAAGAGATATGTTGGTATGCTTTAGGATACGAGGGATCTTTCGGATTACTAGTAGGATACTATACCCGTAGTTTCTCTTAGTTGTCTGAAATATTCTAAATGTAACAGCAACCCTAACCCAAGTCAATACAAACATTACCTTAAATTTGTTGACATAATTAGTATTAATAATAAAAAAAATGATGATAATAATAAGTTGTAACAATAGCAATAATAATTTATTCACTTTAAAATTGTTTTAATAGTCATTACGGAAGTATACAATTTGACAGTTATTTCTTAATTTTTATTGCAGCACATTAATTTGTGTGAATCTTTCATCCAAAAGGATGGAATTTCGACGATGTTGTTTTACTTTCAACAGTCTTTCGGAGAAAGGGAGTCTGAAGGCATGATATATTTGTTATATTTTATTTAGAATAATTTATTAGCAATTGATAGTGACTCAGAAACCTCTTCGTTCAGTTTTTCATAGCAGGGTAGTCATTTCAACTTTTTCCAGCGGGGAAAACCCTCTCTCAAAAAACCATCGCTAAGCCATCATTTTGGCACTTTCGATCATGACATTCGTCTAGAATCGACTAGAAATGGAGTTCGGCTTCAAGGGTTGTGCCCTTGCATGGTTTCGGTCGTTCCTTTTATGTAGGTTAGGGTGAACTAGCATCGTCCTCTACAACATGTGGAGTGCCTCAAGACTCCGTTCTGGGCCCACTCCTTTTCACGATGTACGTGGCTTAACTTGCGAGTGACATTCCGGATATGAACTCCAATGCCATATCTTTGCTGATGACACGCAGGTCTACGGTAACTGCCAGCCAGACCAAACTGAATGCTTTTCTGTCAGGATTTCGAACTGTGCGGACGCCATCAGTGACTAGATGTTCAGTAGGTGTCTCCAATTGAACGCCAGTGAAACTGAGGTGATGTGGTGCTCCTCCGGTCGACGTGCACCTGAACTCTTTTCCAAATCGGTCGTCATCTGCTCCGACCTGATCCAGCCAGTACACCTGTCCGCAACCTTGGGATCTGACTGTACTCAGACTGTTCCACGATCACTCATGTCAACAAAACAACTCGTTCCTGCTATGCATCTCTCAGGGAAATTCGTAGCATCGCCGCTCCACTCATTTGATGTGCGTAATCAAAGATTGATTACGGCAATTCAACTTTGGTCGGTTTATCTGCCTACCGCCTCGAACTTCAGCGTGTCATCAATGCAGCTGCTAAAATCATAAACAGCAAAGGAAAAATGACCACGTCACTCCTCTTCTTCATGATCTCCACTGGCTACGCATTCGCCAAAGAATTGACTACAAAATCTCTTCTTTCGTTTTCAAGTCTCTCCTGGGTCATGCACCGTCACACCTGCCTTCCACTCGCACTGCACATATTTCTGTGCGGGCTCAGATCAGCAACCAGGGGCTCCCTCGTCAAATCATCTGCCCGACACTGGATGGCAGGTCTATAGGCTTGCAGATCTGGAATAGACTCCCCTTCGATTACCAACATTGATCCAGATGGATTTCGCTCCGCCCTCAAAACCTTCTTCAGTGAAAGCTACCCTCTACATTAGTGGTCCTGAAATTCTGTTGAACATATCAAACTCTGTATCGTTATCGTTATCTCAACCCTTCCCTATAAGATGGCTTTTTTTTGCTTCTCATCACCATTTCCGACTCTGCTATGTCTATTAAAATCACCAAAAAGCTTTTAAAACAAGTATTTTAATCGTTTTATTGACGTAGTTTACATCTTCACAGGTATAGATTTTTGTTAAAATAAAAGATAACGTTTTTGCTTTAAACGACTAAAGTCATCAATAATTTGTTCAATATTTACATTTTTGGGCGTCGGTAGCCGAGTTAGGGTTTTCACTTTGGTGCGGCTCCATTGGGAGTTCAAATTCTAGCCGCTCGCAAGAGTTTCTATAACATTTTTGGCATCATCTTGGGGAGATGCAATTATAAGATCACTCTTGGCATCACTGAGCAAGTCGCTGATCTAAAACACCACATCTGTTTCTTCACTAGTCTTTGCAGCTAAAAAAAAAAAGCTCTCGTTTTTCACTGATATCACAGGCAGTGTCAGGGCAAGATCATAAACTTCTAAGATCTCACTTAAGACCTTTAAGCTGGAGATTGAAGTGAAATTAATGAGATTTCATTTGTTCCTGCATCAACAGATGGATCTGAATCAATTTTTGTAATTTTAATTCCAACTGACTGTGTCTGAATCCAGCTCCATTTCAAATTTTCTCCTAAAGCAGTTGTGCAATGTTGCCTTCTTTGATGATCTAGGATAAATAACAAAAATAGTTGCCAAAAGTCTGATAATAATATTTGGCACGTAAGTTAATTTATGTAAGGTATGGCTCACATATGCTGTATGTCAAACACTATAGCAAATGCCAAATTGAAATCTAACTCTTCTTCATTTTGATAAATTTGGGGGGGGGGCAGCAGAAACTCAGGGGGCAACGGCTCCCCTGTCCCCCAAATGACATCAATGTCTGATAGGTCCTCAAAGTTAATACTAAATTCTTCCATATTTCAACATACTTTTATATTTTGTCTCTTAAAAGAGAATGATTAATCTCTTCAAACTGACAGTACCAATTATATCATTATGATAGCAATAAAGTGCATCTCACAAGGAATCAAAGATGCACACATTGAAATAGTACATAACCAATAATTCATAATTTTGTAAATTGAATTGAGATTGAATCTTGTAATTGTGATCAATTTTGATTTCCACCTAGCAGAAACAAACGTTCCAGAGGTAGACTCGAAAGAAATCGGTGTCTACACAATGGACAACGAGTCTGTGAAGACTTTCATCACTTCTGGTTTCGAAATTCCGCTCGCGGGAGACTGCTTTTACTTCATCAAGGAGAAGAAAGAAATGGATGTCACTCCAGCTAATGTCACAGTTGGTTAATTTTTATAACAGCATGATCTCTATTCTCGTCACTAATTTTTAGGTAATTGTCACTATCACTCATTAAAGGGACTTATTAGAGGAACCTTCAGTACAGCAGAATTTGGCATATTGGGCGAGTCCTACAGAATACTGATGAACGTCTTCAATCCAATCCTGAAAGCTGCCAACACAGAAAGTACCTGGGGAATCTTGGCCCAGAGTACTTCTGGAAAAAAAACGATACAGAGCTTCATTGATTACTATGACAACTTTGCAGTATCCCTGCAAGGTTAAGTTTCTGTATAATAACATTTTATTAAATAGGATAAGTTACTTTTGATTTTAATTTTAAACTTCATTCATGAGTTCATTTATTTACTTTACAATTTAAATATCATTCAAGCTGCTAATGAGAGTGTGAAAGGGGTTGTTACCTTACCAAGGTTTGACTCTGAACTTCAACTGAAAAGCATATCACGTGCCCAGCAATGTGTGCAATTGGCCACAAATGAAGCACTTTGCAAGTCCCTGGAAAAAACAGTCTTAAAGTGGTGCAACATTATTAAGCAGGTAAAAACATTGAGCTTTGTAATGCTTAATCTAACAAATTATAATGGTCCTTAAGGATTGTATCCTATGTAGAAGAGCTTCTTATTCCATCACCTTCAGACTCTAGACCAATCTTGAACACTTCCACAGTTCTGGTTTATGCCAGCTTTTTCCAGCTATCAACCACTCTAGCACTAAACAATCGATTTTCAAAGCTCTCTGATGGTTTATTAAACAGCTTATATCACTATCCCCTTGTTCTGATATCTCTGGCAGCCTCAAAAAACTTTCCTGGATCCATGTCTACCTTACCAGTAATTATTTTGTAAGTTTCTATGAAGTCTTCCCTAGTGCATTCCCTTTCAAATGCAGTAAATTTTTGTTCTTAACCTCTCCTCATAGCTTAAATCCCAGAAATCCTTTTATTACTTACACTGCTCTTTCTGCACTTTCTCTAACATTTCAATATCTTTCTTGAAACATAGATTCCATGCAGAAGTGCAATATTCCAGATTGGATGTCACTGATTTATAATCTCAAGATGGCATCCTTCTCGCTACTTAATGTCACCCTCCTGATCATTCCCAATAACCCATTAGCCTTTACTTTGATGCCCCTGTACATTGTCTGGATGACTTGTTACTTCTGTGGACAACTCTCTTCAAATCCATCTCTTCTTCAGATTACTTTAAACTGTTTAATTTTATGCAAGCTTCTTTATTATGTTATCCCATGAACAGCCATATATTTGTCAACATTAAAAGTCACTTGTCACTTTACTGACCACTTATTGTTTATTAATATTTATTTCTTAGTAATTAGAAAGGTAGGTCTGGAATTTAAATGTCATTTGATTTGAATTCAGGGCCAGGATTTATATTCAAATTTAAGAATGTTCAGCCACAAGTGCAGTGCATTGCATAATTTTTGCCCAGGTCTAAGAATCTCACAATTTACGCAGTTATCTTTTAAATTAATGCTGAGTTTTCACCAAAATATCATTTATATCATTCATAAGATCATAATTAATTAATATAGAATAAAATTTATTGATAAAATTTGATTATCAGTGAGATTTCGTTGATAAATACCTTTGATGTTGTTTTTCGAGGTTTTCACCACTGAGTATGGGGTATCTTCCTGTCCAGGAAATAATTTTTATTACAGGGCTCACAAAAAGCTGATTAAAATAAGGCTCCATATAAAAGGTTTCACCTCCATAACTTGTTTATGTAATAAGATTACTGATAGTTTAGGTTATTATAGATTGGTTCTGGAAAGAGACTTAACAATATTGAAAAAGGCTTTTAAAAACTTGAATTTGTCAATTTCAGAGATTTCTATGAGGGTTAATCGCTCTAGAAAGCCATTATTATAAGCCATTATTTGAATCATTCTGAAAGTTATGGAACAAAATGATTTTCAGGAAGACCTCAAAAACTTACTGAACATCAGAGATGAGTTGTCCTCCACGAAGCTTCCAAGGGTTGTGGTTAAACAATAGACTTAAAAAATAAGTTAAATTTGGAAATCGACCATATTCAGGTGCCTTCAGAGGAGTGGTTTTCTGAAGTTTATTAAGCATCAGCACAAACAACTTCCAATGGAGGTTCACAAGAATATCCTACTAAACGGGGCTAAAGAGATGGTGGATTTGGAGATGAATTGAGGCTCTGTTATTTTTTCTGATGAAAAGAAATTGAATTTGGATCAGATGGCTTTAAATATCATTGACACAATGTCAAAGGGCCACTGAAACATTTTTTTAAAAGGAATTTCGGAGGTAGCTCAGTGATGATCTGGGCTGCCATTTCCTTGCATGGATCATCTGAAATTGTCTTCTTAGATGGGATGCGAAACTCATCAAAATATGTTGAAACACTGGACCAGTATTTGTTTCCGCTATGTGACAAATTCATCTGGGCTATCTGACATATATGTCCATTCCTCTTTGTTGACATAACTGCTCTTGCATGCAGTCTGGTCTTCTCTCATCTGGACTACTGCAACTCCCTTCTCTATGGTACTTCTGCTTCACATATCCACTCCCTTCAGTGCACCCAAAATAATCTAGCCAAACTCGTTCTCCTCGATCCCAGCCTTAGCAGCTCTGAATGTCTGATGCAGCTGCACTGGTTGCATATATACCTTCTTTGTATCATCTTTAAAATCTCATTAATCACCTATTGTACTCTAGCTACATCTAAACCTCCCTTGTCTCAACCATCTCATTCGTCGCCAAATCCCCGACCACCTTCGTCCATCCTCTGCAATTCATCTAAACCAACCATAGATCATCCATCGTCAATCGAGACTTCACCTATGCCTCGCCTGCTGTCTGGAAAGACCTTCCCCCATCATTTGGTCTCAACCTACACTTGAACTCTTCAAGCACCAGTTGAAGACTCATCTATTCAAGATAGCATTAAATCGAGAACCAAGGCTCCTCTGATTCTGTGCATATGGCACCATATAAATGAAATATTATTAATATTATTATTATTATTATTTGAATAAGGCCTGGAAGGAACTGGATGAAAAGAGCATGAAACCTTTCCTGGATTCATTAAAAAATAGAGTTCAGGAGTTAATTATTAAGAAAGGCTATAAGGTGCATTATTTTTTCTTTCAAATACATAATAATTTATAGATTTGATTTTATTAAATATGAAAATATATGCTCCCTAGTGTTTCTGGTTGATAAACTTAATTTTGGGTATTTCCAGTTTTTCATGAAATTCGCATGAAATATTCATCTGAGTTCAATAAATTTAATAAGTTTTTAAATCTAATACATCGTACATAGTACAAAAAAATGGTCTATGAAAATCCAGTACATAAGAAGTTATCAAAAAATGTAACTGGACCAAAATTATGCAATGCACTGTATCAGTAACCATTACACATAAATATGCATTAATTATTCACCTATTAAAAATTATTATCTATTTTATTTATTGAATTGGTATATTAGTTCATAAGTTATTTGTGATTGATTCTTAGACCCTAATGTCGAGTTCAGAGCTGAGGGTTGACAGAGATCATGAAGGTCCAATGGTGGAATTAGAATACTGGAGGCATTTGAACATCAAATACAACTCCATTCTCGAAGAAATCAGAGGGCACGAATGCAGAATGGCTATACAGATACTTAATATCACCAAATCAAGAGTTCTCAAGGTCAAGGCATATTTATTATTGTCATTTGGACCATTATTTAAATTATAAGTTTATTTTATCCAATTAAATGAATGTTAAATGTGCATCTCATCAAATTATTTCATCTAAGAACTTTTAAAAGTGTGAACCCTTTTCTTCTCTCCAAAGTTGATTTTTACATAAAATCATCTTTCTGTTCATAAACTTAAAAAAAAGAAGAAAGAACTGAAGACATCTGAATATTTATTATACATGTATTATTGTATTTGTTTGTTTTTGCATTTTGCATTTATTATTTCATTTAACTACAATTTATTTAATATTTTTATAATGTTATTTATTCTGCAACAATTCAGAGTTGGAGAGTGACGAATGATAAGCTGACAGATGTTGCCAACGAAGCACGTGACAATGTTACATATTTGTACTCACTTGAGAAGTACTGCAAAGCCCTTTACCATGGTGATCCTCCTTCCATGGCCAAGTCACTTCATAGCCTCATGAATGCTATAAGAACCATTTTCACTATATCAAGGTATCTTTTGTCACTCTTCCTTTTATTTATATACAGACACTAGCTGTTCTGTCTGGCATTGCTTGGGTTGAAGTAGAATATTTTATGCAAGAATTTATTTGTCTTATTAATTATGTTATGTTAGTCCTTTTTATGATGAGGTTTGGCAACATTTAATCAAATTTTAAATTTTAAAATTAATATAATTTATATATAATATTTATATTTTTATAAATACTGTATAAATTCATAGATATATAATATATATTTACATTTGTATCCAATCAAAATGCCTGATGCTCCACCAATCAAAACACTTTGAACACACCAACAGACTTTTAATTATATATATATATATATATATATATATCGGTCCTATTTTGTGCTCCCACGTGGTCTAATGGTTAAGACTTCCACCTCTCATGATGGCAGCATGGATTTGAATCCTGTTGCAGGAGCACAACCTAATCATCTAGCCATGCAATGGATGTTAATAAACAATTTCAGTCCTATTTTAGAGCTAATCGACTGCTGTCGGAAGTAATGCAACAAATCATGATATTTTTGCAAACTCACTTCAATTTCTACCTATTAATAAGTTTATTTTATTTGTCCATTGTTTATTTATTTGTAACAGTGTATTATAATAACAGAAACATTTACTCATGACTGATTTATTTTCATTTTTATAAAATTATGATCTAATTTAGAATCATTATTCATTAGGTATTACAATAACTCAGAGAAAGCCACTGGATTATTGTTGAAGGTTAGAATTTATTATTAATTTATTAATAGAGATTATTTTCTAGTGATTAAATTTGAGATAAATAGGGTGGTACTTGTTGTTGGGAATTATACCTACAAATTTACTGCTCCTCGAAGGTGCTTTGAGGAGGTACATGTTGGGTTGCAAACACCACACATAACAACTGTTGCTTTTTTACCATCGCATTTAGGAATGAGACCTTCTAACCCGCACTCCAAAATGAGGCATTGAATGTTCTCATGAATCTTAATAAAGCTTCTCACAAATGCCTATGCCAGATAACCAATCAAATGTTGATTGCCTGCAAAGTATATCTTACTGATCACGGTCGAGAGAAATTATGGGACCAACCAAGAAGAGAGATCATCAGCAAGATAGCAGACTGTGTGAAACTTAGAAATGCCTACAAAGAAGCCTATAGATACACAAAGGATAAGATGTCCCAAGTGCCAGGAGGAATACACTTTGATTTTTCAGAAATGTGTATATTTGGAAAGTTTGAGTCCTTCTGCTTGAGACTTGATAAAGTAAGCAAATGGTGGAAAGTGGATTTTGCTAAAATTACTTATTGCCCATAGCTGCATTAAAACATCAAATATAGCTCTAACGACATATTAACAAAACAGATCCTTTTCATACTGAACTCAATGGAAATTTACGACGTTCTCAAGACTTGCTTGATTGATGGGATTGACCCCATTTCCACTAAATTCCAAACCCTTTTCAACAACATAAAGTCGAAGAAGTATGATATTCTAGATCTCAGGATGCCAAACTTCAACACAGATTTTGATGAATTCAATAAGACTCTCAATGAATTGGAGGTAAGCTGGTTATATTACATGTAAATAATTATTGCTTATTAATTACATTTATTTGTGTTATTAATTTAAAAGAAATACTAATAATTTATGAGAAAACTTATTAAAATCACTATAATTTTTTGATGGGCTAGTATAATGCATGAATGCTTCCTTAACAGAAAGAAATCTGTTCTCTTTGCTGCAGTGGTGAATGACAGTGCTACAACAATTCTGCATTCTAAGTTCTCTGAATTAATCATTTTATCACATAGATATCTCTGTACACTTTCATGAACAGTGGACTTTCCAAGATCAAGGCCACCCTTCCAGCCCTCAAATACCTTGAAAGATTCCAGCAGCTCAACATTCCAAAACTCGACTGCACGGTGAAGTTCCAGGTTTTATTCAAGCAATACGGTAAAGAAATCGAAGATATCAGACAGGCAAGTTTTTTTTTAGTTTTCATAATAATAAATAGTCATTCTGAAATAATTATAGGGAAGATGCCCAGTTGTAAAATATTTATAAGTATTCATGATAATTTTGATAACAATTTCACCTCCAATCACTTATTTTCTATCAATTGACTTAACCCTGTCCAAACCTTGCATCCAGTATTACTTGGCTAATTACCTGGATCCACCCATCCACAATAATGCTCCTCCAGTAGTTGGAAAGATTTCTTGGGCAAAGGTGCTTAGCAAGAAATTGGAAAATCCCATGCATCACTTCATGAATTATTCATCAGTCATGAAGGACAGGTTCACCAAGAGGATTGTTTTCATGTACAACATTCTGCAACAGGTGCTAGTAGAGTTTGAGCTTGTCTATCACAAGGCATGGACACAGTTCATCTACAGCCTCAAAAACAGTTCTCTAAGATTTTTTGTTGATTGATTATTTGGTTGGACGATTGAGTTAGGGTTAGGATAGACAGAAATTAAGAAAACGTTTTAACAAATGACTGAAGGAGAGATCTTTTAGAATAATACTTGTCAAAAGCTCAAGCATTCCCATATGGTTTTGAGGATGCCGTAATATTTTAAACTTATATTATTCTTAGATAAGCTATTCATGTAATTGGCGCTAAATTGGCCCATTGCCGCCTTATAAAAAAAGTCATTAATTCTCAATTTTTATTTTTAATTCGTTGTAGCTCTCATGTCACCTCCCCTGACAATATTAGAGGAATCTAACAAGATCATTGTAAACTTGAACTCCATCGTTCTGCAAGTCTTCGAGGAGACAACCAGCATGATCAAACTTGATCTTGATGTTCCTCATAAAGCCAAACTCTTGCTATTTTCAGAACATGAAGTTAAGCACCAGAAGTATTTGTTGCAGGTCATTCTCAACAAGAGCAGGACAGTCAGAAAAAAAACACCAGAGCAATTCTCTGATCTTTTTATTACCAGCTGCAATAGGGTTAGGAGCTAGAGATCGGTTTTGGGTGGAGCCATAGATTAATTAGTTTGAATTAGAAACTAATTGGAAGTTACCATCTAGTAATTTTCAAATTTCCAGATTACTTATTTACTTGGCTATGGAATTCATTGCCTCAGTTGGATGTCACCCAACCTTTCGTTGTACTGCAGTAGGCTCTTGGATGAGCTAAATGAACTTGAACTCTTCATTGACACCACCATGAGTTTGAAAGAACGTCGTATCGACAATGTACTTGATTCTCTTGCAACCACAGTTCTCTTTGATATCGATGTTGTTCAGGTATATGGCTTTAACTTGCTTTTATTTTTCCAATAATTTTTTAGGTTCATTATTATCATAAACCAAATGTTGGTGGAAGCAATGAATGAAAAGTTTAGCTTGATCCAAATACAAATACAGGCTTGGACATTGGTTCAATATGTAGAAGAGGTTGAGCGTCAGACGAAGCAGAGAGCAGCCAAACTATCTCTGATAAGTCTCAACATTCAGCAGACAATCACAGACATGACAACTATGATAGTGGATAGGGCCCTGCAAAAAATCTATAAATGTCTCGAAGTTGAGGAGGACAAAAGAGCCTTCTCAGATGAAAGTGAGTTCCTGATTCATAATTTGACTAATCTTTACAAAAATTATGAAAATCTTTCTTAACTGGCAACAATTCATATTTACAGTGAATGTCAAAGAATTACCTCCGGCGATGATGCAACTAACTCCAGAAGCTGTAGAGAATGAGTTGAATTTATTTGCTGACAAATTGAAAGAACTCTACCTGGTTCTTAACATGAAATTCACGGACTGCCTCTTTAAGGCAGCCAAGCTGACCGCTGATAGCATCAGAAAGAGATTAATCAATTTTGGGTGCGACTTTAATGAGCATTTATAAAGTAGAATTGATTTTTTTTAATTTCATTTTCGTTCTCGCACTTTTTGTGATCATCATAACTAAAGCTGGACTTTCTCATTCAAAGAAAGATTCAATTGAAGTGATTAATCCAACTCACTTTTCAATTATCATAACACTATTTTTTCGGCACTTTCATGTAGGAAAAGTCAAGATTCAAAAGACAGTTCTGGCCCACTCATAACATCTGTTCTAATTTTAGAAGACAATAATATCGTTCGTAATGTATTATAAAAATTATTTATGGCAATGTGATATAAATGATTTGGTTGTGATTGCAGATACTTGATCCTAGTGTTGAAATGCTTCAGGAAAGTTTAATAGATTCAAATGACAAAATGCTGCAGATCTTCAAATCAATCCTTCTTTGGAATCAGGATAAGATCATGCCATGGATGTCAAGAAGATTAAAGGCTAAAGTAAGACCAGGTTTATCATTCAAAGAACAAAGATGCAAGAGTTCCATCAAGGGTACTCTTCCAGAAGACAACATTGGACTGAGAGGATCTAACATGGAATCCATTGAAGAAATATCTTCTGAACCAGGTAAATTGAAATTTTATGTCTCCAAGTTTTTACATTTATTTTTGTAAGCATGTCTTGAAAATTTTAAATGATGCATTTTCTTCAAAACATTTTCAACCTAATGAATTGAAAATTTGAAATCTTGGCTTTATTAATAATAATGGGCTACTGATTTCAAAGACAATAATGGATTTTGAACATTTCAGAGACATTTTACAACATCGTGAATGATAACAAGGAAATCCAGAGTCTTATGAGTGTCCTCAACAATTCACTGGCCCCTCTTAATGCTCAGATATCCCTCAAGTTGAACAAATTCACTGCTTTCAGTTTCCTGTGGGATTCATCTAAAGATTTATATCTTGAGGTTGATTTTTTTTTTAAACATGAGTGACACATGCGATTGGGTTCCTGAATGTTTTGGTCAGCGAGAACACACAAGTCAAATTTTTAAAATTTATCTTTTTAGGAATTTATGAAAACGGATCCACAGATATCAGAATTTAATGCGGAATTGGTAAAGTTCGACAAATTAGAGGAAGAAACTCAAGAACTGGCAGATTCTGTGATTGTTGGTCCATTTCTGCTCGATGCCAGTTGGTCATTAATGATTATGAATCAGTTATTTTAGTATTTTGTTGTTATTACTCGTGTATTAATTATTTCTAAGAACATAAGGCAATTAAGACATGACAATTCAGAAGCTTGATTCCACTAAATGGGTCTAATTTTAAATGTTATAAACTGCGAGAATCGAGGATAGAAAGTTTGCAATTAGATTTCGTGGCAAAAATCATTCAATAAATAAGTATGTCACACCTCATGCCTAGATTTTAATTGCAGGCCTGAGCATTTAAATCAGAACAATTCTGAACTCATAAGTTCAATAAACTAGTAATAATAGTAATTAATAGTAATAGTAACGGTAATGGTAATAGTAATAATAGAGACCATTTATATAGCACCGTCTCCCAGAAGCATTTTGTGGAAGTGCAAGCTGGGTTGCGAACATAACATTTAATGGGTTTTGCTTTTACTGTCGCTTGCAGGAACACTAACCCTCTGAGCCAACTTGCACCCCAAATCAATAGTAATTGCATTTCTGTGTTGCCTATGTGGATATTTTTCCAGAAAATTTCTTAAAATTATCACAATTGCTTAAGACTGTATTTGCAGATACTTTTAATATTTAAAAATTAAATGAAAATTTTAACTAATTAAAATAAATTTTTGATTTAGGAAACTTTTTATGTTTTCCATTCAGCACTGTTGAAAAAAACCATCTCTGGCTACATAATGCAGTGGAAAACCGGAATTTGCCAGAAATTGAATGAGAAGTATAGGATACTTCTAAATAACATGCTCCTATTTATAGATGAACAGACTCAGAGCCTTAGTCGGTCCCTTAGAGACTTGGAGGACATTAGGCTTCTCATGATATCTCTTGACTCCATACAAGAGAGACAAATTGAGATGGACATGAACATTATCCCCATTGAGGTTTGTAGCAAAATTTATTCAATGTTATAACCACCATTTTTATCATCATTGTCTCACTTCAAAACTTGGTAAGCTTAGTGAATTCAGATTCCAGTAAAAAAATCAAAATATTGTAGTCAGTAACAGCATTAAATCAGATGATATTTTATATTTTAGAACCCACTTCATAGTTTATTTTTTTTTATGAATGAAAATTTAGTACACTAATTAATACTTAATTATTGATCACAGGAGGCTTATTCATTACTGAGCAAGTATCAACATTCCATACCACAAGATGAATTGAACTGGGTTGATACACTCAGATATAAATTCAGGAACCTCTTGCAGCAACATGTCCGTTCATTCCTTATAGTGATCCGTATCAAAATATTAATAAATAATTTAAAATTTTATTTGTTTGTACTAAATTAATTTATATAATATTTAAAACATCAGGCTGTGCTTCTCATTCTCTCATACCAATTTAATTCCTAACAGCACTATTCTAAATAATTCCTTAGACAGTCCCACGGATGAATGCTATTGACATGGATCAGTCTAGGTGCTGTTCCTGGGCCTTGAATTGCTTGTCTCAATAATAGGAATTTTCAAAATCTACTGCTTTAATTAAATCTCACTTGTTCTTGATAGCTGACTTGATAGCTTCATTGCTACTGTAGACATTTTTTTCTGGATAAACAATCTTTCTGGGAGCTTCATTTTAAGCTAGGTGATGTTCCTCTCAACTGAAGCAAACTAGGTGCACAAGTAATTTATTCCAGTCTTCTAATGCCAAACCTTGGTCTATGTTTTAATTGATTTTTAGTTTATTCTATTAAAACTGGAAAAAAGTATACCATCCAAGATATTAAATTAATTGCAACTTATTTTATTAACATTAAATGGAATTTCAGAAAGAAATCTCCGAAAATTTGAATGTGGTTGCTCCAAAGTTTAAAGATGAATTGATTACATCATCTGCCACGCTGACCACACAGATCAAAGAGTTTGAGACAGCCTACAGCACGGTGAGTAATTGCTGCAGTGGCTGTTGATTGGGAATTAATATTTCAAACTTTTAGTTCACAACATTTTTATTTAAATTATAAGTTTAATTTTGGATAACGTTTTAGACTGGCCCAACAGTGGCAGGACTGACGCCAAGTGAAGCAAGCGAGAGACTTAACTTTTTTTCGGTTAGAATATTTTTACTTGCGTCACAGTTATATTTTTCATGGCTGCAATGGTGAAAGCTCTGCTTAATCTAGGCTTTTTTTTATTAAAACAAAAGTTGAAAAAGTTTTCTTTGTAAAGATTTGAAATAATACTAATAATAGACTCTAATAGAAATAATTAAATAATACATTTTCTAAAATGTAATTAATAATATCGTTAATTAATATGAGCATCACAATTTTTTGAAAATAATTGTTCCTAAAGACATTTTCCAAGGTTATTTTCCCAGTGTTGCGTCAATAATGACACGTATAACTAGCAGTTCTACCTGGTGTTGCTCGGGTTGAAGGAGAATATTATAAATGGGAATTTATTTGTCGTACTAATTGTGTTACATTAGTCTGTTTCATGATGAAGTTTGGCAACATTTATTTTAATTACAACATTAAATTTAAAATTAATGAAATTTAATAATATAATATATATATTATATAAATTATATTTATTTATATACACAGACTTTTAATTATATATATATATAAATATTGCAATAATTGAAGTTGTATCTTGATAAACATGATTTTGTCGGCTATTGTTAGTTGTTTGTCAAATATTGTTTTAAAATTTTAGCTTAATATCTAAAATAAAGAATTTTTTCCATAGCAAATGCTAGCTATAAAAGAATAATAATTCTGCTTTATTAATGTCATTAATATTTCCAATTAGGCTGTCTTAGAACAGCTATGGAGGAGTTATCAGACATGCTCTGGAGGAGAGCAGCTATTTGGCTTGCCAATCACTGAACATTCTGCACTGTTCTACTTCAGCAAGGAAACCCAGTTGCTCCAGAGATTGTACACTCTATATAACCTTGTTATTAATACCATTGATGGATATTATGACATCCTTTGGGCAGACCTCAACATATCCAAGATCACAAGTGACCTTACTGAATTTCAGGCAAAGTAAGATGATAACGTCATTGTCATTGTCAATGTGACAAAAATTATGCTTAATATCTATAATAAAGAATGTTTTATGCTCATTATGATCAATTCTAAATTAAGATAGCATTGTGTTATTATAATTATTGTGTTTTCAGAACTCTAAGACTTGGATTATAATTTTAATACATGTGCAGTATTTCCAATATACTACGGAGTTGAGAGCATACAATTAGTTTTATAGATGATGAATGTAAAGAGGTTTTATTTAATGCCCAGTAAAAACTAAGCCTGATCATTCCATATATATTTAATCAGCTAACTGAACTTAGTTAAATACTTCTTAGCCAACTGAGCTATTTAGTTGGATCTGCCTTTATAAATCAAGATTTTGTTTGTTGATATGTCTTCTAAGTTTACTAAACTTATAAGATGTCCAGTTTATTCGACCCAATTAATCATCAGATGCCATCTAGCGAATGTTATGCATTATTAATCACAAGGTTATTTAAATAATTTTAATATAAATTTTTTTAGCTATCTTTAAATAATATTTCATTGTAAATGGTTCTTTTTTGCCATTTTATATCAAGGTTCAAAAGACTCCCAAAGAAACTAGAAAAATGGCAAGCCTACCATGATTTGAAAAAGAAAATTGACGACTTTAACGAATCTTGTCCACTTCTCGAACTTATGGCCAGCAAGACAATGGAAGCAAGGCATTGGCAGAAGATTTCAGATATCACAAAGACAAATCTTGATGTTAAGTCCAGCACATTTCGATTGAGGGACCTCATGAAAGCACCTCTTCTTCAATATAGAGACGAGATTGAGGTATGGGAGATTATTTTGTAACTGTAATTTTATATATTTCTTTTAATGTATGCACTTACTTTACACTTAAGTCATTCAAAGTAAATATCTAATACAAATAAACATTTAAATAAAGTACTAAATATTTTTTCGATGTTTGCAAATGGATAAAGATTGTGGAATCTCATTGCAGGATGCCTGCATTTCCTCAGTGAAGGAGAAGGACATCGAAAGCAAACTAAAAGTAGTAGTGGATGACTGGACTTCTCAAAATTTTGTCTTTGCTCCATTTAAGGCCAGAGGAGAGCTTTTGCTCAAAACTAGTGACATTGTTGAAGTTACTTCTAAACTGGAAGATAGCCTCATGGTTCTCAATTACTTGCTCACAAACAGGTTATGATTATAATAGGTTTCAATGAACCATCTGAGCTGATGTAATCGACGAAATTTTAATTGGTAACTAATGTAACGAGAATATTTAACGCTAATATGGCAATATAACAAATAAAAGAACTTCTAAAAAAGAAACAGAGCTCAAATTCAAATCGTCAGAGGACTGCCCTCTATAGCTCTGTAACGAACTCTAGGAATTGTAGTTTTGATAAAGGTTGTGATTTGTAAATATAAAAGTGGACCTTAGATTAAAAATAATTAGATTAGTTTTTGCAAGTTCAGTGACAGTTCATGACGCCTAAGTGAACTATGAATCATGCGAGTCGGCTAGAATTGAAGTAATCTAATGCAATGTTTAAAAATTTGCTTTATTTTTAAGACATAAGAGATTAGGTTAAGCAATGACTAGTTAAAATTGCCAATTTAAATCCCATGAAACTACGGAAGTAAGTTTATAATCCATGGCACTAGCCGAGTGTGCTCAAAGTAGCCATCCGTTAAGGCAGGTTGCGTACCATTTTTACGTAACAATGATATCATTTACATGGCTATAGTGCTTTTTATAAAATCTTCGAAGCATTTGCATTATAATTTAATAATTATTAATTATTATTATTTGGCAAAAGTTATTAACAAATTATTATTTTAAATATTTTAAATGATTTATCTGCAGATACAACGCCCCTTACAGAAAATCGATCCAGGAGTGGATTGGGAAACTGACTGTGAGCTTGGACATAATTGAAAAGTGGCTTTTTGTTCAGAATTTGTGGATATATCTAGAAGCTGTATTTGTGGGAGGGGACATTGCTAAGCAGTTACCAGCTGTGAGTACCAATAATCTCAATTAGTATTAGTTATTTGGTACATTTAATTTTAATTAAAATTACAATTATAATCAATAAATTAATGCAAGCTTTTCAAAAAAGGAGGGAGTTTTAAATTTTCTAAAATATAAGAAGAATTTCAAGAACTGTATAAGCTTCTTAACTCTTTAGATTATCATAAAGTCATGTTACACCAAAATATATGAATGTATCTATGTATCAGGAAGCCAAAAGATTTCATGACATTGATAAGACATGGGTGCGAATTATGCAGAAGGCTCACGATGAAATGAACATTGTTAACACTTGCGTGGGCGATGACCTTTTGGGTCACATGCTGCCACACCTCTCAGAACAGCTTGAACTTTGTCAAAAATCTCTAACGGGGTGCATTGCTTCGACTGTGATTTTTTTGTCTTATTTAATAATTTTAATTATTTTTTTGTGCTAATTCCAAGTGATTTTCAAGTTTAAAAATGTAATATTTATTATTTATTATTTTATACCAAATAATGCAAATATAACATAAATTTGATATAAATTTATTTACATTATTAATATATATTTATTTATCTAAATAACGCATGATCTAAATATTAAATTATTTTTATTTTGTTGAATCACAAAAAATAAATTTTCTTACTTCATTGCTCATATAAAGATACCTGGAATGCAAAAGGGCGATATTCCCAAGATTTTATTTTGTATCTGACCCAGCTCTTTTAGAAATTTTGGGACAAGCTAGTGATTGCCACACCATCCAGGTAAACTGAGGGGTTGGCAAGAATAGCCACTTAATTAAAAAAATAATTATAATATGACTTCAATAGCATTTAATTTAAAATTGATAGTAAATTGATGGATTCACCTTGTATGTTGTGCCTAAGAGACTTTTAAACTTTATGTGGTTTTTTCAGAGAAAACATTAGGTGGCTGTTCTATATAATAAGATAATAAATACAGACTAAGTTTTCTTATTATCAAATAACTTCATTTGTTGAAAAATCAATAAATTTATCATGAGCAAAATTTTAAAATCTGTTCAACTTCTGCACTTTATAATATTTAATTAAACAATTTATTGACTGATAAAACACTTATTCACCAAATTACTGATTCATCAACAAGATCACCATTTTTATTACAGCCGCATTTGTCGAGCATCTCGGAAAATATCAATGAAGTTGAATTCGATCCGAAACTATATGAGCATATTTTGTCATGTATTTCAAGGGAGGGAGAAAAGATAGTCGTAAGATTTAATTTAAATCTTACATTGATCTAAATATCTTTAAATGATAATTAGGATTACTAAGAGATAAACATTTTTAAATTAATTATTTTTTTCTTATGTCGTTTTGCCTATTATTAAGTCAATACATTCGTCAATCATTATATCACTAATATTACTAAGGATATCCCAAAGGGATGTGCTTCCGCCGATTGGACATGATGACATCACGTTACCATTAGAACTTTTTATTTATTGATTGTCCATAATAGTTGACTTGATTGTTGCTCTATTGTTTGAGCTACTTATTGGAGTTGACCAATGTGTCAGTCTGTTTCTTAATTGGTTTTGCAGCTCGAAGGGAATATGCGAGCCACTGGCAATGTAGAAGTGTGGCTGGGCGATTTACTAACCTTGCAACAAAAGTCTCTTCATAGCATAATTAACATGGCTTCCAATCAAATCAATGAAGAAGATTTTAATCTTCTTGGTTTCATGTATGAGTCCATTGCTCAGGTGTTGAATAAATCTTTTTTATTTTATCTTAAATATACTACAATTATTATTATTATTCTTATTTTTTACATTCAACATAAGTTGTAATGGAGTTGATATAATAACATTAATTTGTTACTACAAATGTAGGTTTCAAATTATCTGCTGATAATAGTAATAATGGTGTAATTGCATTTGAAAGTAAATACGATAATTTTTGCCAAACTTAATAGATTTAACAATGCTAAAAGTAATAGTAACGACAATTGTACAAATTGTACAAAACAATGAAGGTCGGACTATTAGCTCTGCAGTTTGTTTGGACCCAGGACTCCGAGGAAGCTCTAAAAGCCTCTAAAACCAATAAGCACATTATGGTTGATACAAGCAAGAGATTTCTCAACATTCTCAATATGTTCATTGAGCAAACAAGCAAACCACTGACAAAGTACGAAGCGGTGAAGTTCGAGACCATCATCACTATACATCTTCATCAAAAAGACATATTTGATGATCTGGTTGGACTAAATTGCTTTTATTGGTTAATAATAGCCTCATATACTTTTACATGACCACAGCCAGTGAGGTTAATCCTAAGACTTGATTTGAAAAAAAAATGCTGGATAATGTAAAACATTATTAATGCTAATTTTTTCAATTACTCAATTGTTGTTGCTACCAGCTTATTTTCATATCTTTAACGATACCACTATTATCGTATGTTTTATTAATAGCTTTTTTCAACATTAATTGACATTGTTACCACCATAATCGTCATGATATTTATGACTGAGAAATGTAAAGCACCTCCTTGCATATGAAGGTCCGACTGCACATCAAATCTCCTGCAGACTTTGAGTGGCTGAAACAGTCAAGATTCTATTTTGATGAAGAGGAGAGCAAAACCCTTTGCCTAATTACAGATGTGACTTCAATCTATCAAAATGAGTTCATTGGCTGCTCGGAGAGACTGGTTATCACTCCACTCACTGATAGGTTAGTTCGGATAATGGTCAGTTAAAGAAGTTAGTGAAGGATGAAATTAACACTATTAACAGTTATTTATATTATTAATAATAATAACAATAAAGATTTTTTTTATTTATATTTAAAAATTGTATAAAAACATCTTAATTAAATGTCACAAATAATATGCAAACTTTTAACCTTAAGAAATGTTTGAGCATTTGAATTTAAGATAAACATAATTAACTAAATAATAATCAGTTCTCGATTAAAGAATTAAAATATAATTGACCATTCACGAGGAAAGGGTTCTATTTCAATAGTTATTGTGATAAGTAATACCCATGGATTTGTGAACTGATTAATGATAATTTTTTGTTAATAGTTACTTGGTTATCAATACACTTTCCATGCAAATCATAATATGAACCATGCAATTTGCAATTTATGATTCATTTATGAAGTGCCATATGCCTAGCTTGATAGTATTTTTTGTTGTCGAGTTTTTTGAGTTTTTATTGATTTAAACAAACAAGCTGTTATATACAAAGCAAAAGCAATTAAAACAAATTCAAATAAACTCAAAGGGCCAGCCTTCCGCTATCATACTGATGCAAATAAATCATTATATATAGTAAGCTTTTACAAAGAGTAATTTACAACAACATAAACTATACAAGTCCACGCAATAAATACTGTTTATACGACTTTTTAAATAATAAATAAAGCAAATTAAAAGGACATGTATTTAATTGAGTTAGATCTTTGATAGATGAAGGTATAGAGGAGTAAAGTCTAGGACCATAACATTGAATCGAGAATANCTCATCCATTAAGACCCCCAGATATCTAATACTCGATACTCTATTAAAGGAAATATTATTTATAGAAAGGGAAGAGTTACATTCAATTACTTTCCTACAAGAATGAAAAATAATAAAATTAGATTTGATAATATTAAGAGACAAACAATTTTTAATGAACCAATTATTAAAAAGAATTAATTCATTATTGAGTGAAGTAATAAGATTATTTACATTTTTCCAAGATATATATACAACTATATCATCTGCATATAATAACAGTTTGACTAAACTCGAAGAACACTGAAAATCATTAATATAAATGAGGAATAAAAGAGGACCCAAAATAATTAATTTTTTAATTAATACATTAATTTTATTAATGTATTCTGCTTAACTTGATGAATCAGACTTATGCATAGTGTCAGGTGTTGACTTTTTATATTGCTCTCCTTCCCAAAGATGCTTGTGGTACTGGAACTTGCAGGTCATCAAACAAGTGCAATTAATAATTAATTAGATTATTGACGTAATAACGCATTGCTTCGTTTTTCTTCTGCTCGACACAAACTGCTAGCATCATCCAGAACAAATATTCTGATTGTCTAAAAAGATAATTTCAATGCTATTTTACCAGGTGTTACATTACTATGGCTCAATCACTTGGCATGTCCATGGGAGCTGCGCCCGCAGGGCCAGCAGGCACAGGAAAAACTGAAACTGTGAAGGACATGGGAAAAGCCCTTGGGAAATACGTGGTGGTTTTCAACTGCTCGGATCAGATGGATTTTAGAGGTCTTGGTCGGATATTTAAAGGTCTCGCTCAATCCGGGTCCTGGGGCTGTTTCGACGAGTTTAACCGAATAGAATTGCCAGTGTTATCAGTGGCTGCCCAGCAAATATGGATTGTCCTGATGGCAAAAAAAAATAAGAAAAAGGTTTTCCTCTTTTCCGATGGAGAAATGGTAAGCATGAACCCAGAATTTGGAATCTTCCTGACCATGAATCCCGGATATGCTGGGAGACAAGAATTACCGGAAAATCTTAAAGTGATGTTCAGGACTGTGGCTATGATGGTACCAGATCGAATGATCATCATTAGAATTAAACTAGCCAGCAATGGATTTCTGGAGAATGTCATCCTGTCACAAAAGTTTTATGTATTGTATAAGCTCTGTGAGGAACAGCTTTCAAAACAAGTGAGTATGAATTTATTACTCCAGTCACATGGTGCCAATATGGTTTATTATGTTTTTGAGAAGTAAATCACTCTATTAGGGTTAGGGATGATGATGTCTGAATTTTTTGAAAAACATAGAAAAAGATGTAATATTAGCGCAACAACTTATCATAGTTACGGTTACATATAATCAGAGCCGCATATGCAAGTTAAAAATCGAATATGCAACCTCAATTATGTTGTTCTTCCCTGCAAATTCCTAGGTGCACTATGACTTTGGTCTAAGAAACATCCTGTCCGTGCTGAGGACTCTAGGTTCGACAAAAAAAACCAGCGGAAATGAGGCGGAATCGATGATCGTCATGAAAGTTCTTAAGGACCTCAACCTTTCAAAACTGGTGTGATTGCTGTTGTCAAATTAGCGCTCAGTCACATTTGATAAGTTAAAGATTAACTAACTAAATAGAATTTCGAATGGTTCTAATCTTAAAAATATTATTTTTTAGGTTGATGATGATGAACCACTGCTGCTTAGTCTGATCAATGATCTGTTTCCAATGACTTTCAGTCAACCAGTCATGTATCCTGCTTTGCAAGCTGCCATAGAAAAGAATGTCGACCTGCATAAGCTCATCAACTATCCTCAGTGGAATCTCAAAGTCATACAAGTAAATGAATAACATGAGTTGCAACTATTAGGATGCTTTGCATTTGATGTAAAAGTTGAACTGTTACTGTATTGCAATGTATATCAATTAATAACTTAAATTTGTAATTCCATTCAAACTTTAATGGATTTAGCAGATTTTTTTTTAATTCACTTTATTTCTTTTTTACTATAAACCATTATAATTGTTAAACTAATTCAAAGCTCTACGAGACCCAAAGGGTTAGACATGGAATGATGACCTTGGGGCCTTCAGGGGCAGGCAAAACATGTTGTATAAATACCCTCATGAGGTCAATGACTGACATTGGACTACCTCATAAAGAAATGCGGATGAATCCTAAAGCCATCACAGCCCCTCAGATGTTTGGGAGGCTCGATGTGGCTTCTAATGATTGGACGGATGGAATATTTTCAGCCCTTTGGAGAAAGACGCTTAAAGTGAAAAAGAGTTAGTGAACAAGTTATTGTAGTCCTTTGTAACGAAATGACTTATCTTATTGCTAATATTTATTGACATTAAATTTTCACAACTTCTCAAGGCGAGTCAGTTTGGCTAGTGCTCGATGGACCTGTTGACGCCATATGGATTGAAAACCTTAATTCCGTCTTGGACGACACAAAAAAATTGACTCTCGCTAATGGTGATCGAATCCCCATGGCAGTCAATTGCAAAATAATCTTTGAGGTGCACAATATTGATAATGCTTCCCCTGCCACCGTTTCTCGCAATGGCATGGTTTTTATGAGCTCCTCTTGCCTGGACTGGAGGCCTATTCTGCAGGCCTGGCTGTTGACTAGAAATGCATTAGAGAGCGAAATACTTACTTCCCTTTTCAACAAAATCTACCAGGACATTGTTGATTTTGGCTATGGGAATTTGGTTAAAAAAATGGAAGTCCTTCAATGTATGGAGATCAAGCAGGTTAGTTTCGGGGATCGATCTTAAGAAATAGTTCGGTTCATTAGTTCTTGCATGAAGCATCCAATAGCTTATCAAAATTGTCAATAATTTATTAATAATATATTTATTTTATTACTTTGTTGCAAGGCCATTGACATACTAGAAGGTCTCATGGGATCGCAAACAGATCGCTCCATGCACATGTCTGCTGCTCACGTACAGAAATTGTTCATCTTTAGTCTCATGTGGAGTTTCGGAAATCTTATGGAACTTGATGGACGAGTAAAACTTCAAGAGTTCATGGTACGCCATCCATCCAAACTCACCTATCCAAAGTTGTCTGGAGAGTGGACCATCTTTGAGTTTCTTGTTGATTCTTCTGGTAGGATTTTTAATAAAAAATTTTTATTTTGAAAAATTTAGATGAGGTTAGTTGAGTTTTTGGTTTGCCAATTATCACCAAAGGTGAATGGATCCATTGGTCAGAAAGGGTTCCAGAATATATATACCCAACAGACTCGATACCAGAATATGCAGGTATCCTAATTCCCAATGTGGACAATGTCAGGACGAATTTCCTAATTCAGACCATTGCCAAGCAACGCAAAGCTGTGTTGCTGATTGGCGAACAGGGGACTGCCAAAACTGTGATGATAAAGGGTTTTCTGTCTCAGTATAACAAAGAAGAACATCTCTCCAAATCTATTGTGTTCAGCTCTGCAACTACTCCAAACATTTTCCAAACTACCGTTGAGAGTTGCGTTGAAAAGAGAATTGGAGCAACCTATGGCCCACCAGGAGGTAAATCCATGACCTTGTTCATCGATGACATAAACATGCCTCTTGTTAACGAATGGGGCGATCAGCCGACCAACGAAATCGTTCGGCAGCTCATGGAGTGTCATGGATTTTACAATCTTGCGAAGCCTGGAGAATTCTCATCTGTTATTGATCTCCAACTTGTTGGTGCTATGATTCACCCGGGAGGTTTTGACGTTTTATCATTTGTTTTGATATTTAATTTGTTTTGGCTTGCGTTATTTTGATCTAGACCTTTATAACTTGATTTGCATTTTGATAAATTTTAAAATAAATTTGATGTACCATAGGGGGACGCAACGACATACCTCAACGTCTAAAGAGACAATTTTCTATTTTCAACTGCACCCTTCCGTCAAATAATTCCATGGACAAAATATTCCGAAGTATTGCGCTCGGCTACTTCTGTCCTGAAAGAGAATTTAGTTCAGAGGTGATCGAACTTATCGAAGAAATAATACCAATGACGAGAACTTTGTGGCAGAACACGAAAATCAAGATGCTGCCAACGCCAGCAAAGTTTCATTATGTTTTTAATCTTAGAGATCTGTCAAGAATTTGGAGGGTATACTGATGGTGAGCTTTAATGATGGTGTGGCAATTGATGATGTTATTTAAATAACAATGAATAGGTAATAATTAATAATATAACAAATAATTGTAAACTACGTTCATTTTATCGGGTCTCTAGTCTCAAAACTAATTCTGCTTCATCGCATAATCATCGCAATCAAATAAAGTGCAACAGATATCTCAAACTCAATAATAAAAATATGTCCCTAAGTTCTGAATGTGAAAATTAGATTTCTGCAATTCTCAGATAAAAAGTGGCCAATGCCAGTCAGAAGAAGCCCTTTTGGCCCTTTGGAAACACGAATGCACCAGAGTCATTGCAGATCGATTCGTATCCCATGAAGATCGCAGGTGGTTCGAGGGTGCCGTTTTGGAATGCCTCTCGCAAGCGGGTATGAACGAACCATCTCTTCTATATTTCATACAGGAGCCTTATTTCGTTGACATACTTCGGGATGCCCCTGAAGTCACTGGAGATGAGCCAGAAGACTCTGAGCTCGAGTATCCCAAGCTTTATGAAAAGGTAGGAAACAGCAATCTATTGAATCAAGTTTCAAGTTCAAAGTGTGCTTTTGTAACTTGTAAATCTTAATCGAATCCATATAGCTACTAATCACATCATCCTTCAGGTACCAAATATGGATGCGCTCCATAAGAGACTTACCATGTACATGCAACAATATTCAGAAAACACACGGGGCTCTACTTTGAACATGGTTCTTTTCAAAGATGCAATGACTCATCTTGTAAAGGTAATAATATTAATATCATGTCAACGAAGAAGTGCCACTGTTGATATAATTTCATTTGTATTAATGTGCTTCTCAATTAATGTGCTATTGTTATCGCCCAGGTACTAAGAATAATTAGAACTCCTGGAGGTAATGCCCTACTTGTAGGTGTCGGAGGATCAGGGAAAAAATCGACAGCTAGACTTGCATCTTTTATTTATGATAATACTCCATTCCAAATCACTCTTAGCAGGTCTGGGTGCAATAATGTTTAGCTGTAAATATTATTACATGCTATCATAAGTTGAATTTGTCATGCTTTGGTTTCTTAATCCATTTAAAATATCATGTGTATTTATTGTGTGACTATGCACAATATTGTCTGGCGACCTGGCGACAAATCATTAATTAATTTTTATATTGTTATACTTAGAATCATTATAAGGCAGCACTATGGCAGATAATTAAGATTATGGCATCCAACAATATTCAATATTCCTACTTAGCAAATAAGCAAGCAAGTGATCCTTAATAACTGGCAACAGAGATTGCATAAGTGTCATATTTACAGGTAATGCCACCCACTTGTCAACTGAATAATTGCTGAATAAAACAAGTATAAATTTGGCAAATATAACACTGCATATGCTGCTGTAGCAGATCATAATGTCACCATCTAACTATTTGTACCTTTTCTATACCATTATTCTTACAACATGCGATTGATGAATTTGTTAGTCGGAATCAGATGTGGCAATGACCTGCAAATACTTTGTATGTTACATTGGCAGTATAACATAAAGAAAACGATTAGTCCTTCTCATTGTTATCATCACTTTGTCAGGACTGAACATTAGATATTTAGGTAGACTATTAGCTATGGCACAAAGTTTTAAAAGCGCAAAAAGTTTTGTAGCTTAAGTCAAGAGACATTTCAATTTGACACCATGAGTTTCTTAATATTCCTACTTCTAGTTAGCATCAAAAAGATTTTTAGTTTAAATTTATACCATTGATTCCAATTTATTATCTAAATCTAATTAATAAATTAAATTGTTACGTAATAATCACGAATCAATCATGAAATTGTTCTTTTAGGTGCAGCATATGTCCTTAAACTTTGAGGCTTAAAATTATCTGCCTATTCATATTATTTGCTTTAATAGAGCTATTTCCAGAGCGTGCTTAATAATATTTATTATGCCGTCTTCCTTACTTCTAAATTTTTTTCTAAATCGTATGTTTTGCTTTATTTTCACTAATATCTTGTTCAATTCTACTTTGCTGCATCTTTTCGAATTTGTTTCTTATTTAAGAAATATGATTATTACCAGAGAATACCTCAGGAGTAAAACTTACTGTATATCTCAAAAAGTTATTGTTTTAACTATATATTGTTTACCTTGGAAACAAAATTGAAGTATTAGCAAAGTTATACCTTCTTGAACTTCATTCAGATCATATGGCATAAATAACCTTCTGGAAGACTTGAAATTTCTCATGCGATCAACTGGTGCTCTTGGTAAAGGAATTACTTTCCTATTCACAGACAATGAGATAAAGGATGAATCATTCCTTGACTACATCAATAATCTACTTAGCACTGGCGAGATATCCGGACTTTTTCCTAGGGTTGGTCTTTGATTTGGAATTAAGTTAACACAAAATATAGCAATTCTATGAATTTTAAAGCAATTTATGATTCACTCAAAAACTATTTTCTTGAGCATTATGCCCAACATTCTTACAAATTCATAATATTTGGTAAATCAGATATTTTATAGATTGCATAATTATTACATTAAAATCAATTTATAACTCCTAGAGAAAATGATTTTAAAACTCATTCTAGCAGATATTACAAGGAATATATAATTAAATGTTATTTCAACATATGAAATTGTCAATATTTGATAAGTTAGAGACTTGTGGATGATTATGATATGTGTTCGACATTGGTTGATGAGCTATTCATTATGTTTGCTTAATTTGTGCATATGCAGTTTGCATAAACTATTTAGGATGAAATGGACGAGATATTACAAAGTCTGGTACCTATTATGAAAAAGGAAATGCCAAAACATCCTCCTACCAACGAAAACCTCAGTGACTACTTTTTCTCTCGTGTCAGAAAGAACCTCCACATAATCCTCTGCTTTTCACCTGTTTGTATTTTGTGCTTTCCCTTAAAATTAATTAACTCTAGGAAGAATGTGTTATTGTAAATTATAGAATCAACTACAATTTTTTTCCATTTTTTTTTAATGCAAAGATAATAGTGCTGTAAATAACAAAATTGATAGCAACTATATCAAATAAAGGCTTATTATCCAATTCTCAGGTCGGTCCAAAATTTAGGTCACGGTCGCTAAAATTTCCTGGGTTGATATCTGGATGCACAGTAGATTGGTTTTCAGGATGGCCAGATGATGCTTTGTATGCAGTGTCAAATCATTTCTTGAGCGACATGCCTATGGTGGTGCAGCGAAAGGAAACAAAAGCCCATCTGATAAAAAGCATGGGAGAAGTTCACACAGCTGTTGCACAAAATTGTTCTCTCTATTTTCAGAGGTTTGACAGGCCTGTTTAATCCATCACAACAACTTTAAGCATAAATCCTATTTGTTATTCTAGATTCAGAAGACAAACCCATGTAACCCCAAAGTCATTCCTTGGATTTGTCTCGAAGTATAAGAGTCTTTATAAGGAGAGATTGGCCAAAATTCAAGAGATGGCCAATCAGATGTCTATCGGACTCTCGAAGCTTGATGATGCGACACTTTCTGTCGACATACTCACTAAGGAACTTGTTGTCAAAGAGAAGGACCTCAACTTCGCCAACATAAAAGCCGATAAAGTATTACTGCAAAAGATTTAAGAATAAAAAAATTGTCTACATTGTTGCCTTTATCTAGGTACTGGCTGAAGTCACGGAGAGCACTAGAGAGCTGAGGAAGTCAAAACAGGAGTATTGCTGGTGAAAAATAAAGCTGAAAAAATTGTCCTGGAAATTGGAAATGAAAAAGAAATAGCAGAAGCTAAATTGGAAGAAGCTAGGCCTGCCCTCGAGGAAGCTGAAGCTGCTCTTGGGGTAAGAAGTTCATGGTCTGATGTTGAGTTCTATTTGTCCAGAAATAATTTAAATTTTCTTACTTTTTATCTGCATACTTAGTTTTGATTATACATTTTTGTCATAAAATGTTATCATATATAGACTATCAAAGCCCAGCATATTTCAACCGTGAGGAAATTGGCTAAGCCTCCACATCTTATTATGAGGATCATGGACAGCGTACTCATTCTGCTGCAGAAAAAGTTGGACCATATAACCGCAGATCCCGAAAGAGCCTGCCCGAAGCCTTCGTGGCTAGAGTCCTTAAAAGTAAATTAATCTCTATTAGCTAATCTATTAATGGAAACTGTTGAACTAGCATAGACATTTGTTGGAATGATGGTTAAATCACAGGGTTGTTTCCTGCAATGTTAAAAAGCAACAGTCATTATGTGACTACCCAGCCTACACTCCCAGAGAATATCCTTGGGAAGCGACGCAGTATAAATGGTTGATCAGTAGTGTCATCAAATATGGATTCATAAGGCGGTCAAAAGATTGACTAAAAATCGGCTATTAAAATTAATTAGTAAAAACTAGTACTATTAACAAAGTATTTACTGCTAGTGCTTTGTGCCTTCAGCTTATGGGAAATCTGGGCTTCTTGAACAGCCTGCTCCAATTTCCAAAAGACACCATCAATGAAGAGGTTGTAGAATTGCTCCAACCCTATCTGTCGATGGAGGATTTCACACTTGAAAGTGCCAAGAAAGTTTGTGGAGATGTTGCTGGTCTGGCTTCCTGGATTAAAGCTATGTGTTCCTTTTTTTCTGTGAACAAAGAAGTCCTACCTCTGAAGGCATTGTTTTATTAAATTAATTTAAAATTATTTTTAAACTAATAATTGGAAATTACCTTTGCTTTATGAATGTAAATTCATCTCTTTTGGCAAATAGTTAAGTGGAAAATGATCTTTGAATTCACTAACATATAATCTAATAATTAGTGAAAATTATATTGCATTTGTGAAACATATTATAAAACAATAGCAAGCCACTGACAATTTTGAAATCAGGCTAATTTGGCGGTTCAAGAGGCAAGGCTAACTGTGGCTACAAAAGAACTGAATGATGCCCAGGCACAGCTGGACGAAAAGGAAGCTGTCCTCGCCAAAGTTCAAGCAGTGTATGACACTGCTCAAGGTGAAAAGCAGATGTTACTCGATGATGCCCAGATGTGCAAAAGAAAGATGGAGATAGCTTCAGTTCTGATCAGTAGACTTGGTGGAGAACACGTGAGATGGACAAATCAGAGCAAGGAGTTCGCCGCTGAAATAGAGAGGTGAGAAAGAAAGTAGATTGTTGAAAATAGGTTGATAAGTGAGTCTATAAATGATTGTGATAAATTAGTTTTGATGATGTATTTCACAATAAATCCTCAATAATTCAATTTGTCAAACTTTTTCTAGACTCATTGGAGATGCATTTCTATTAACCGGATTTTTGTGCTACGTGGGTCCTTTTAACCAGGAATTCAGATCAAAGATGTTAAACTCTTGGTTCAAGCTTATATCTGCCCACCATATACCCCACTCACCAAACCTCATAATTACATCCTCACTTGTTGATAGCACCACTGTTGTTGAGTGGAACCTTCAGGGCTTGCCCAGTGATGAACTATCAACTCAAAACGGCATTATTGTTACCCAGGGTACAAGGTACCCTTTGCTGATCGACCCTCAAGGACAAGGCAGAGGCTGGATAAAAGCAAAAGAAAAGCAGAGAGATTTGATAGTGGGTAGTTTAAGTCAGTGTTATTACATAACAATTAAATTTAATGCATGCGCAAATGAATATTGTGATGACTTTTGGTTAAGCGTGGTTCCAATGTTTCCAAGCTCCTGCATGTGCTACAAAATAATGCCTTGTTGTTGCTTAATTCGATTTAAGTGCAGAAAAAAACTGAAAATTTTAAAATCTATCTTGTTATTCAGGTGACAAATTTCTCGCACAAGTACTTTAGACAACAACTGGAAGACTGCCTATCTCTGGGAAAGCCGATATTGGTCGAAGAAGTTCAGCAGGAGCTTGATTTGAGCATTGAAAATGTGCTTGATAAAAATTATGTCAAGATGGGCACAGGATATAAGGCGAGCAATAAACATTTAGATAATGTTAAGACATGAATGATTCTCAGCTGTTTTTTGTGGAATAATAGGGTTTATAGTTGTTAAATATTTATTAATTGCATTTAATTACAATGCAACTGGTGACATGATCCAGCCTTTTTGTGGCTGGACATGGAGTGGTAACTTCTCACATTTCTCCCATTAAGTCAGGTGGCATACTTCGATAGACGAAGTTGACTGGCTTGTTATGTTTATATTTAGCTAATATTTTGAGTGCTTTATGTATCCGATACTTATGCGATGGCACTACAATCACCCGACCATTTATGTAGTGCCCCTGCCCAAGGGCAGCCTAGGCCGGGTTGTGAACAAGGCGCATTACGACCGTCGCCATTACTGCCACACGCAGGTTGGTTCAATCGAGCCAACCACATAATCGAACTTAATCATGTCTATATTAAAAACATTGCCCATGTATTTATTTAAATTTTTTAATCGCATTTATTTTTATTCCGTCACTACAGCTATTATAAAACTGTTTCTCCATAATAATAGGAACATTATAATAATGTATTGATACTTTGACAGGTAATGGTAGGAGATAAAGAATGTGACATAGGAGATGGTTTCTACATATATTTCACTACTAAGCTTCCTAATCCAGCATTTTCACCTGAGGTCAGTATTGCAATACCTCACCTAGCATTTCAATTTAGTGTCAATATTTCAGCATTTATTATTTCAAAATTAACCATTGTTTTTTTTTTTTTAATAAGATTGCAAGTTAGCTCAGAGGGTTGCATTCCTGCATAATAATGGTAACATGATGCAGTAATGGCAACAGTCGCAAAGTATGTTGTTCAAAACCCAGCTTGCACTGCCACAAGGGCCTTGGGAAGGAGCGCTGTATGTATGGTTAATGAAATGCAATGTTGATGCTATGGGTATGGCACCATCTGAACAAACCACATTTACATTAATTAATATTAAATATATTTATTCAAAATGGTCATAAATGGATAGTCATAAATGTTAGATTTCATGCATAATCATAAAATGAAGTAATTTATTTATTAACTTGATTTTATAATGGTTATAAGTTTTACAATAATGATTAATTTATTCTTAATTAAGCCTTTAATAATAACAGATTTTAATATGAACTAGGTCTTTGCCCTGGTCAACGTCATCGACTTTACCGTAACCATGAAGGGTTTGGAGGACCAATTGTTAAATCGAGTAGTGGTGGCAGAACAAAGTGTCAGTTGTTCTTGTGATTGACCTAAGCAATAATAACTAATACTAATAATAATAATGACTCATTGACAGTCACTGAATAACAAATTTAAAAAGTTTATATTCTACCTTTCGATTCATAGCAATTGGAAGCAGAGAGATTGAAATTGATTGAAGATGTCAACTCTAACAAGAAGAAGATGAAAGAATTGGAAGCAAATTTGTTGGAAAAGTTATCAACCACAGAGGCATTACTATTTTTCTACTTACTTAGATAAAGTTATTAAATAAAATGATTACTGATGGAGTCCTAAACCTAAAATATAGGGGTCGTTGCTAGACGATGAATCGGTATTGACCGTACTGAATATTACTAAAGCAACTGCTGCAGATGTAAGCGAACAACTGGCAATAGCAGATGAAACTGAACTGAAGATCAATAAGGCAAGAGAGGAATACAGACAAGGTAGGAATATGAATGAATAGTGGAACAGGTGAGAACAAATGGAATTTTAAGTGAGTGATGAATAACTATGTAGATGAATCCCAACTAGTCACTTATTGCGATATTTTTTAGTCGCAACACGAGGGAGCATCTTGTATTTTCTTCTCTGTGAGATGAGTCATGTCAACTGTATGTATCAGACTTCTCTGAAGCTCTTTCTCCATTTGTTTGATCTTTCACTTGAAAAGTGAGTTTTTATGCTATATTCGACCACAATTTGAAAACTTTTGTAAATTATAACATGATAAATGAATAAATGACTATTGTAATTATAACAGCAGTAATTCGCTTCTATTTCATCTACAGTTCTGAAAAAACTCATATTGTCGGAAAGCGATTGACCAATATCATCGAATATCTGACTTACGAGGTTTTTCAAATTTATGAAGAAGTGAAACAATATTAACTGTGTCTTAGTTCAATTTAGTTATTAAATGATAAATTTAATAAAAATATTGTTATTAGCATCAGTTCTGTAAGGTGAGTTCCAAGGTAACAGTAAGTAGATGAAAGAATTGCAATATAATTCAAGCATAGCTGCAAGCGGTGTAAGTTGGCTCAGAGAATTGCATTCCTTCGAATGGTGGTAAAAGCGAAAGTGTTAGCAACCAGTTTGCATCGCCGCAAAATGCTGTATGAATGGCCTGAGTATTCCAAATGCTTGCAATATGTAAATGCACATAATAATAATAATAATTAATAATAATAATAATAATAATAATAATAACAACAATAATATAATAATAATAATATTAATAACAACAACAACAATAACATGCAGCATTTCTAAATAGGTAAATTATAACTAAAAAAATTAAAAATCAGAGGCAAATAGTGATTGATCTGCATGGTTAGAATTGTTTACTGTTGAATTTTTAGCAAATGCAGCACTGATCTCCTCTCGATTTGGTACTTTGAAGCCATCCACATCTTCCAGTAATACTGATCCAAAAACATGCTTTCATGAAATTCAATTCATAATAGATCGCTCTTGGCTATTTGAAGATTACTAGCAATTAGATCTGATCTTGTGGATTCAAAGAATTTCTAATTTTATAAAATAATTTTGACCATGCCTTTTGTATTACTTATGCTGATTTTGTTGCATCAGTCACATTTTTTGCTTTTTTAATGTAGCATTTCATTTCCCTATCAAAAGGCTTAAAAACAAACAAACATGAAAATACTTGCTGCAATCAGCCTTTCAAAAACTTAGTGTGAAACTTAACTTTAATGTAAATGATGCAACTCCACATTCAGAATGCTATATTACCCCTATTATTACTTTAAAACTGAAGATATCAAAAAGAATGATTTCTAGTGGGATAATTACTACTATTTAATTATTAAATACATTATTGTCTAAGATCAATAAATAAACATTAACATTGAATATTGACACTAGGTCTTTAAGTACACCAGCAGAGGTCTGTATGAGGAGCACAAATTTTTACTTTCACTCTTCCTTGCCCTCAAAAAGGATCTTCAGGCAAACACAATCCAACAAATTGAGTTCAATACCCTCATCAAAGGTCAATTCTGTTATTTTTGTCAGTGTTGCTGTAGCAAATACATTTGATCACATCATCAAAATTATTATTTAAAATTTTATAGAATGATCTAAAACCTTTTAAAATACTTTATTTCATTTTCTATTTTAATATTAATTTGTATAATAGAGACAGTCAGTTGATATTAAAAATCGCAAATATATGTACATTAGTCGACATCTGGAAGTGCATAACAATACTGCAAGTAAACGGTCTATAAAATCTCTTCTAAATGGCGAGCTTATTTTTAGCAAAACATGTTTAAATAAAAGAAAAATTGAATGTTCTCAATGGATGTAATGATGTGGTTGAACATTTTATATGTGTGATATGTATCAGATTTTTGATGCAGGTGGGGCATCGCTGGACTTGAACTCTGTACCTCATAAACCATACAAGTGGCTTACAGATATCATTTGGCTCAATATCATACAGGTGTCTAAATTGCATGGTTTCTCTGAAGTTCCAAATCAGGTTTACCTTCCTTGGCATAGTTTTTTTTTGCAATTGATATGACAACTTTCAATGTAATTAATATCTAAATAATAAAATTTAACTTAAGAATATGAATGAAAACAATTAGTTTCATTTAATGCATCATGGATCATTCATCTATTCAGGTTCAAAGAAGCGAAAAACAGTGGAAGGAATGGTTCGATAAGAGTGCACCAGAGGAAGAAATGTTTCCAGACAATTACCACAACATCCTCAACACTTTCCAGAAACTTCTGTTCATCAGGTCATGGATGATTAGTTGAATAATCAGTTGTTATGTAGAATGATTAATTACTTAACTGATTGGTTGATTGTTTGATTTATGCATTCACGGATTAATCGAATGACAGTTCGGTGGATGCAGGTCATTGTGTCCGGATAGGACAATAGCTCAAGCACGCAAGTACATAGCGGAGTCCATGGGTCCAAAGTATATTGAGAGCGTTATCTTAGAGCTCAAGAGCATGTGGGAAGAAAGCAACCCTTCCTATCCTCTTATTTGTCTGCTCTCCATGGGATCGGACCCCACTAGTCAAATTGAGGATTTGGCCAAGAAAATGGGGATTGGTGAGAAGTAATAACTCCTATGTTGTTAATAAGATAAAACATCATTAATGCCACATATATTTTGCTTAAGATCAAAATCAAAACAAAAACACATCAAAATCTTAAATGTCATTATCACCAATGTATTTTCAGACTAAATAATAAAATAAATCAGCCATTATTAAATAATATTTATCTTATATTACAAATGCCCTTTGATTAATTATTAAGAATGTCGTGCAATCTCTATGGGTCAAGGACAAGAGGTTCATGCCAGGAACCTGTTGTCCCTCTTCACTGTCGACGTTAGTTGTCACTATGTATTACATTTAAAAGCATTTTTAACAGTAATTTGATGTAATGCCAGTTCATTTATAAAACTTGTAAATCTAACTTTTTCGTATAAATTTTATAGCATTTTAATCAAAGGATTTTAGCTTAAAACTTTGACCAAAGAAAAATTTAATCCAGGGTGGATGGGCGCTGCTCCAAAATTGTCACCTTGCATTGGCATTCATGGATGAACTTTTTGACATGCTCATTACAACAGAAAACATGCACGAAAACTTCCGTTTATGGCTGACAACAGAGGTTCATCCTAGCTTTCATGTTGGACTACTACAGGTAGACTATAGCTACTTGCATTTTGTTGTATGATTGGTTTTATTGTATATGCAGAGATGCATAACTTATTCAACACTTTAGTTGGTTAACTAATTATATCCGGATTTTTTAAAGCTGTCAGATTTATTTCCACTGAATCAACATTCACAAAATTGTTTTGAAATAATGTTAACTAATTAAAATAACGGTGTTTTTGGAAATTTCCAATCATTTATCTCCCCAGATATAAATACTAAATTATAAATTCATGAGCCTCCTGTTTCAAAGTAAGCAACTATTGAAAAACAATTTAAAAATTCTCATGAATGGCAATAAATTAACAAGTCAAAATTTTTAGACAATAATTTGTAATTGTGTATAATTTATTTAATGATGCTAGTTATTTAATAGCAACAAAGAATCTGGTTAACTACACTCATAACATACTTCAAAAACCATATAAGAATAACAAGAAAATATAGCAAATTAAATGAAATTTAAAAATTAGATGTCCATAAAATACACCAACGACCCGCCTCAAGGAATCAAGGCAGGCCTTAAGAGAACTTACATGAATAATGTCAATCAGGACCTTCTCGAGGCTACTGCTCTGCCACAGTGGAGACCAATGCTGTATGCCGTGTCCTTTCTCCATACCGTTGTTCAGGTCTGTTGTTGAGCATCAATTTAGATGGTGTAAACCATCACACGTGTAACCTCAATGATGTAATCTAGAGCTTAGCATGACTTAGTAAGTTCTTTCTGTTACAGGTTCATGACAATTTTTTTTTTCAACCTGAGAGATTATAATCTTTGATTTTTCGTTTTTTTTTTATTCCATTAAAAAAAATTCCGTCATCTCAAAGGCATTATTTTTTTTACATCCAGTTTATTGATCAATTCATCTAATATTCCTTGGTCATTCATTGCTACATTTTTGTACAAAAGCTTACTCAAAAAAGGAATCAATCAGAAATGCAAAAATTTAAAGTAGCATTTCAAACCACAGAAATTAGATGCACGACGGAAAATCCACACGAGATGATTTCACTTATTTAAAATTTATGGTATGTGAGAATTTTTGAGTTATTAAATCTTTAATTCTAGGAAAGGAGAAAATTTGGACCCCTAGGTTGGAATATCCCCTATGAATTCAATCTTTCTGATTGGTCAGCCAGTGTCCAGTTTGTTCAGAATCATCTGGATGATATGGACATAAAAAAGGTATGTATTTGTCTTTCCAGTTTTCATTACATTTTACTCTGAATTAAATTCATTAGATTCATAATTTATGTAAATAGGAATATTTTAAAATTACATTTATTAATATTATAACAATGACAGCCTAATATTAAAGTATATTAGAATGTAATTACTATCCAAATTATAAGTAAATAAGAATCTCAAATTAGAAAAAAAAACTCTTTTATGATCTTGATTAATGATTTCTTTTTTTTTGTGATTTTGTGATTGATGTAGGGAGTATCCTGGGTTACTGTCAGATATATGTTAGGCGAGATCCAATATGGTGGAAGAGTTACAGATGATTATGATAAACGACTTCTCAATACTTTTGCCAAGGTTTGCAGATATCAAAACCTTACCACGGAATTAAAATAACTAAATAATTAACCTTGGATTGGATATTAATGGACTGAATAACATTCGTATTTGTTTTTATGCATATTTATGTGCTCCTGCCTAATACTAAGAAGTCTAAGACTTCCACCTTTCATGATGGTAGCACGGATTCGAATCCCATTGCGGAAGCACCGTCCTAATCATCCAGCTATGCAATGGACGTTAATAAACAATTATTTTTATGCATATTTATTGACTGACCCAACAAATAACAATGCAATATTATGAATTGTAACAAAACCATTAGTTACCATTAGGACATGCTAATGTTATTCAATAATTTCTAAAGATCACATTTCATTCATATCTAAGAATATGAGGATATGGTGGTTTCATCTATTATAATAAATGAATATGACTCATTTCACTACTGTAGGTCTGGTTCTCTGAAAATATGTTTCAAGAGTCATTTCAGTTCTACAAGGGCTACCAGATACCAGTAAAACTAAAGAAGTTGGAAGACATCAGGGCTTATATCACCAACAATCTTCCTTCTGTTGACCCACCTGAGGCTTTTGGCCTTCATTCCAATGCTGGCATAACGTAACTACTTTGTTAACATTATCGATTTTATAATTAGTACTTACACTACTAAATAAATTCAGACCTCACATATGTCAAGCATTTTGCAGAGAAGTGGGTCTTTATAAAACTAAACTTTGATATATACACTTACGTTTTGTATTCACGATCTATCGGCATCAAAATTTTTATTATTCAAAGTATACCAATTTTTACTGCAATTATTATGTAATTTTGTATTGTTTAGGTTTACTGCATTATTTAGGTTTGTTGCTTATACGTATTAAAGCTTAGCCATTATGCCAAGATCATTCTTGAGGTAGAGTATGGAAATTACAAAAAATTGCTAATTCAGGCCTATTTATCAAACCTTTCAACTAATTTTTAAAATTTTCAATTGATGCAGGTATCAGACTGAAATATCAAAGGCAGTCCTTGATACAATTCTCAGTATCCAGCCAAAGGATAGTTCTGCAGGAGGAGAAACGAGAGAAGCAGCCGTATTCAGAATGGCAGATGAAATGCTTAAGAAACTGCCTGCCATCTACAAGCCTCATGAGGTACACAATTACAATTACAAAAACAATAACCTGGAAAGCCTGTGCGATCTCATCCGCTCACCTTTAATTGAGTTCGCACATTGTTTTGGAAGGTTCCACATTTGTTCGCATTTCATTTAAGTTTGCTCGCTTATGCTTACAGATTCATCGTAAAAGTTAGCCCTAGGTCCAGTTTAATATGAGTTTGCCTAATGATCTCAAACAACAGTGAACAACATTTCAATAGTGAATTGATGATTGATGTCCAATTTAGTAAAACAATGCTTTGCTTGTTTTTATTGAAACCTAAGGCATTAGCCCACATTTCTTAAGACTTTCACTTGACATTTCAATGCTTCACATATATTTGATATATTTTTAATATTTTGATATGATTGCCTCTGCCTCTGACACTAGATGCATAGAGCCATATAAATTAACCATTATTAGGGTTATTACTATTATTGTTGTTGTTGTCTTTATCGTCATTAATCATTATTATTATTATTATTTACACTTGGATCCCTAGCTGCATTTATTGATGGCCAAAAACAATAACTTGCAAGCACATAAGAGGTGTCTAATTTGCTAGTCACGTGAATAAAAACACTATAGTTAAAAAGTAATCCTTAAATAAATTATTTTTCAATTTTTTTTCAATTATTTTTTTCAAATATTTTTCAATTATACAATCAAGCGATTTCTCGACTCAAAAATATAAAAGTATCATTTCATGATTATTTTGTATTTACCATTATTTTACTATTATTCCAATCTATTTTCAATAGTTTTATTTGACAGGTGAAGACTAGGATAGCAATCATGGGTCCCCTGCAACCTCTGAATATCTTCTTCAAGCAGGAGATAGACCGTATGGTAAAAGTTCTTGTAGCTGTCAATAGCATTCTTCAGGACCTGAAGCTGGCCATTGAGGGAACAATCATTATGAATGAGGTTCAATATTTTGTGATAACAAAATTGATTCTGGTTTTTGGCGATATGGCATTTTTTGGAATGCTTTTGCTTTTTCCAAAGAACTAATTACCTTATTTAAACCAAGTAGATTTAAATTATATATTAGATGAATACATAAACAAATTAATCTAAAGGATCTAAAGGATGCCTTGGACAACATATATGATGCAAAGGTTCCAGCAATATGGGATAGAATCTCCTGGTTTTCCAGCTCAGTTGGTTTTTGGTTTACAGAGCTTATAGATAGGAATGAACAGTTCCATTCGTGGCTCTTTGTTGAAAGGCCCATTTCTTTCTGGATGACTGGATTCTTTAATCCTCAGGGTAATGAATCGTAAATTTTAAGTGATCCATTTGATTGCAATCAACACTAAGCAGTACGTTCTAACTAAATAACAATGATAATGCGGGGGAAAAGCAAGTAATCAAAAAGAAGACTATTAAAAAATTATTAATAAAAATAATTTTAAAAATTACCGACTAATCGATTAAAGAAATTTTAATCGATTAAAAATTTTAACGATTAATCGATTAATTAATCGATTAAATCCGCAGCCCTAATCTAATTATCACCTAA
>MPNW01000342.1:0-15000 GCA_011800805.1 Hirudo medicinalis
ATTATTATTATTATTATTATTATTATTATTATTATTATTATTATTACTATCATTATTATTATTATTATTATTACTATCATTATTATTATTATTTTGTTATTATGTTATAATTATTTGCTATTATTGTTATCATTCAATGCTAAATGCGTATCTATAATATAAGCACCGAAAATGCTTATTTAAAGTGATATTTTCATTTTTCAAAAAGCGAAAATTTTCTATCAAAATATAATATTTAATGTTTATAATTTGAATTTTGAATTTTTTCGTCTGAAAATCTGATTATAATTACCATGACATTAGGAGCGTTTGAAATGATCCAGTGAAGCGTTATAATCAGATTATTTGAGCATTTACAAGCATGATGGTCAACCCCAATTATCTTGAAAAATTGAAATTTAAAAATGTTTCGGAAAAAGAAATTCAAATAATTTTTACTTAAATTATTTAAATTTCAAGCAAATTAAAATTGACGAGTTAATTAAACTTAATAAATAAAATAATCATAATAAATATCTTAAAATAATTTCGTGATAAAACTGTTGATAATAAATAGAAATGAAGAAAACTTATGAACAACAATCCGATTTCCAACCAATCGATTAATCGTAACTAATTATATTTAACTATTAACTATCGCATCTAATTACATTTAACTATTAACTATCGTAACTAATTATATTTAACTATTAACTATCGTAACTAATTATATTTATATTATTGAAGGAACATAATTTAGTTGGTAATGCAAGAGTTCAGTTCACATCAACTCTCCTAAAAAAAAAAATAATAATAATAATTAATAATAATAATATTGTAAAAATGATAATAAGAAAGAAGAAATCCCGCGGACATGTTTGCAAATCAAGCGATTGTTTGATAACACATCACCTTCCGGTGGTATCCTCCTGGAGCAGGTGGTTCTCAGCTGGAAAAATGGTCGCCATTTTGAACTTCTCCGAGGAAGAAAAGAAAGTAAAAACAAAAATAGAAGTCAAAAAAAGGAAAAAAGGAAATAAAAAAAGGAAATAAACAATTGAAAATTGGAAAAAAATCCGAGCCTCAAGAACCTCGGAAGAATTTAAGGCAGGAAGTTTTGAAGTTGAAAGCATAAACAAATTTAAGGCGAAGGTTAAAGGTTTAAAATAAACGTCAATTTTTAAAAAACAGAAAAAGAAAGAAATAATTGTTTTAAAGAAAAAAAAAAGAAAAAAAGAAAGAAATATTAAGATGGAAATAATTGCTTCGAGAGCAGAAAGAGCCCTTAAACAAAGCACGCAAAAACAAAGTTGTCCTGAATACGCGCAGGCATTCATTAGCGATTCTTCTTATTTTTATTCTTCTTATTCTTTTTTTCTTTTCATTATTTTTCTTCTTTTTGCGCCCCTCCCTCCTCGGCTTCGGGGGGGACGTCAAGACAACGGATGGTGATTGGGTGCAAACCACTGAGAATGTCGAAGCCATTCATCAACAACAGATACGCGAGGAGAGCGTAAACCTTAAATTGCTGGAAAGTTACGCGGACAATTGCAACGACAACATTTTTTGCTCATTTCAGGGGACTCATTCTTGGTGATGATGGAGTTGGCGGTGATGGTTATGGGGATGAAGATGATGACGATGATTGTGATGATGATGATGATGATGATGACGATGACGATGACGATGACGACGACGATGACGACGACGACGATGATGATGATGATGATGATGACGATGACGATGACGATGACGATGATGATGACGATGGTCCTGGTGATGATTACGACGACGACGATTATGATGATGATAGTGGTGATGGTGGTGATGATGATGGTGACAGCCAAGCGATTTATTAAAATGGTTACCTTATTTTATTGACTTGGAAGAAAGATCCTATTACTAAATACTAAACTACTGATTTGTTATTATTTATTATCTCACAAATGTTAACCAGGAACGGCAACAAGCAGCGACAGTACATTGTAGACAGAAAAACACAAACAGTACATTGTACAACGATCCCAGCCTCATAAAGTTAAATTTCAGGTCCCAGGAATGGATTGAATTCCAGGCTGCAGAAGTCCTCCAGGGTCAACGCCTCCTTGTACTGTGTGTAAATTGTACTAATTGAGATGGACGACTCTAATTTCATGATCTTCCGTTACTGTCTTCCATAGGGTAATAACTGGCTTTGTGGCAAAACTAATACAAATTAGGAGACAAGGAATGGTGGAAGATAATGAGATTGACGAAACGTTTCTAAAGATTGTCTTTTTGACTTTATTGTGGCAGTTATTATGATCAATGATTGAATTCAATCATCATCATCATCATCATCGCCATCGTCGTCGTCGTCATCGTCACCATCATCATCAGCATCATCATCACCATCATCATGACTAGTATTATTAGTGAGAAATATTGAGATATTTTGTTCAAAACTATTTAAAATGGCTCCGATGAAGACGAAGATCATCTGCTACTGATTGCCTCAAACCAACTTGATATATTCACTCCTCCATCCTTCCAAGTCATGCAAATGAGGACTGGCAGACCAATCAGAACACGGGACACGCGTTGCTCCGGCAAATCAGACTTAAGATTGCCAACAATACCTTATTTCCTTGCCCTAAGTTCAGGTCGACGAGGTTACGTTGGGGAAATGAAGTCAAGAAATATGAACTGCCATGCAGAAATTGTTCAATTTTACGGGATATTTTACTCGAATTTTCTTGCATTTTTTGAGTAATTTATTTTCAAGTTATTCTAAGAATCTATTAAGAAATTAATTATTTTCTGGAATTAGTAATATTTATTAACTTAAATAAATAATATCTGGAAACCCATCTTGCACTTCCATCATTCAGACCTCGTTACGTCACTTTTGGGGGCATAACAATAAGTCGACCTATGACCTCTCTGACGTCACGAGGTCCCCGAGGGTGATGTCCCAGAGAAAGAAAGCTCGATTCTTCGGCACATTAGAGGAAATGAATTCAGAGGAGACATGCATTAGGGCAGTATCATTAAAGCGTCAGTCAGTCGTCCATCAGTCTTCCAGATAAATGCTCTCATGCCATTAGTACACTTCAACTGCAAATCTTTCCTAGGAGGATGTGTCTTCTTCTGGATGAAAAAAAAAGGTAGCGCAATATAAATTTGAGCGACTGACTTTCTCGTCCGACAAGGGATTGGCTGTGACTGGCAGAGATTTAAAACTTCGTCCATGTTTTTATTGCTGTTTCTATTACTGGTGAAAAACTACAAATTGAAACCTTCGTCCGGAATATGGCTGTCAGGAACATTCGCCAAGCAATAAATTTATTCAAGATGTGCAGCCTCGGAATGTCATCCGGCGAAAATTATTGATATTAGAATTGATTATTTAAAGTGCATATTCTAATTAAGCGTAGAAGTATTTAAATAAAAACCATTAGGTTGTGAAATTAGATTTGAATAATAAATTAAAAAGAGTTCATCTCCTATAAATTGTAAATTGTAAGCAGATCACACATACATTATGTAAATAGATGCTAGATTATGGTGATTGTTTTTAAAGTAAATTTGGAAAAAATTTGGATAAAATATTTGGTAAATGAAAAGAAGTGATTGGAAATTGAAAATTTTGATTTTGTTTACCTACTTTAAACACCCCACCACCCATCGAACAGCTCAACATCGACAGCCTACAACTTAAAATTGTTCAAAATTTAGTTACTAATACAGTTTAAATATTTTCATATAAAATATGTTTATTAAATATTATTAATTAATTTATTAAAACAATGTGTTATATATTTACGTGACGATGTTAGGCATTTTACCATTTCCTCACAGCATTGTTCTCTGTTTTGTCAGATGCAAATAATTAACTCATTATGTTGCGTTGTAAGTCGCGGTAGGCTACTCTCTGTTATTTGATTTTTTTGCTTAAAATGTAAATATTTTGGTCAGCATTATATTAAACAGCTAATATTTCCAAGGCTTATTTTTAAGTCATGTTTTAATATTTGCCTGGGAAGCATCAGTCCTTTAAGCATTAGTGAGCACATTTAATGAACTAAAGATCTAGAAAAAAGGCTAAGGTGTTTATCAAAATTTTTATTTCAAAAGTATTCAAAGGTATTTAAAAAAAAATTCATCAAATCATCATTACTTTGAACTTGCTTAAGTTTATAATATTTGAGCCAGAAATATTTGATTGTTCTTATAATGCTTTCAGGTTGTTATTGCTTTGATGTAATGCAAGAAAGAATTTTTATTGTAATATAATGTGATGCAACTTTAAAATGTGTATTACAAAATGTTGTGTTATAATATTCTTTCAAAATGCTCAGGTGTTTTTGCTCTAGTTTTCAACTAGGAAGTTTTTTTGTATAGCAGCTCACTTGAGCCTTTACATGTGTGGCTGTGTAAAGCTTACATTCACTTTCCTATAAGGAAGAAAGCCAAGTAAAGATAGCATTTCTTATAATAGCATTATTATTATTATTGTTAAGGCTTAGGAGTATTCACCGTGCCCGACAACATGCAGCCAAGAAACTTTAGTCTTAACTTTCTGTACACGACACTCGCTTTGACTCTTCACGAGCACGAGCATGAATATTAACGTGCTCGATTGCATTTCTTTGCACGAGGATGCTGCACTTAATTTATATTATCATTGACAATTCTTTTCTTTTTTATAAATAAATGAAATAAAATGTCTTGCAGAGCAATTTGGAAACTTAAAATTTTAGAGGCAATCAATTAGTACCAATGAGCCAGAAGCTGAAGATCAACTCGAGAACAGAAGACTAAATTTTCTCTTTCACTTTATTTCCCTGAGAACAGAATAGCTGGCTAAACTCAGCTGAAAAGAGAAACAACCTTCACTTATTCCTCTTCAATCATTCTGTCCTCTTCGACTCTCTAAACTCGACGAGCGAGCTCGAGGTTTTTCCAACTTCTTTTCCGCAACATGGCCGTGCCGCAGAATGGCCACGCTTCGAAAGTTCAAGCCAGGGCGGTGGATTATTTCTACGGGCGGATATCCAGGGACGAGGCCGAGTCCTACCTCGTGGCCAAGGGGCATCAGGACGGTCTCTATCTTCTGAGGGAAAGCATTAACGTGGCTGGCAATTACGCCCTGTCCATCTGCTACAAGGGAAGGTAAGAATGTTTCTATTTGTTTCTATTGTATGTTATTAATTGGTCTTTACTTAGTTTCTGGCTTATTTTAGTTTGCATTGCGTTTGAGTTCTAAGATCGGTCTCGTCTGAAAACGAAAAAGTGAAGTTCGTTTATCGAACGATTCGCATTTTTATGGGAGGCTTGCGTCGAGGTGTCCGGGCTTTTACCTTTGCCTCGCATAAATTCAGAACCTCTTGTCGGAAACCTGCAATGAAAATCGAAAGTCGAACGATGGAGCCCGATCGTCCAATGCCAAAGTTTCGGCTCCTCCGAATCTTTCTCCAAAACTAATTCTCGGTCACTTCGCAAATTACTCGCGTCAGTTATATAAGCCGGGAAGTCCGACCTTCCTCGTTTCAAAATTACACTCCGAGGTCGGACAAATTCTTCTGGGAGTTCCTTCGAGTACAAATATTTTTTTCCGTCGGAACATTTTCAATTCTTCCTGGTTTCTAATTGTTCGGGCTTGAGGCTGTTTTGAGGCTTGAGTCGTTGTTTGTTCATTTTTTCTGAGATTAAATCCCACCAGTCATGAGAGGCTTGACATTGAATGTTGGTGCCAACCTGATGTGATTTATACAATTGAGTACAATTGAGTAAAATTCCAAAATTCATGTCGCGGTTTTGAGCCTCATGATTTTCTATGATGATGATGACGATGACGACGATGATGATAATAATAACAGTAAAAATAATAATAATATTAATAACAACAACGAACAAATGACCAACAACAATAATAATATTATCATCATGACATTAAATAATAATAATAATGATAGTGGTAGTGATAATGATTATGATAATAATAACAATAACAGCAATAAAATTAATCACACTTAATTTATCTGGTGCCTTTCTATGCACATCATCAGATGCACTTCTATCAGTTGTAAGTTCTGTGTTTTTGTTTTGGGACAGACCTTTTAAACTTCCTCTGCTGATTCTAAGTTCGAACATCCGTCAGGCATTTATAAATCGACAACTTCGGAACATCACAACGATTAGCCAAAAAAAAAATTGTTTTTTTTTATATGATCATGAATAGAGAATTGATATTTTAATGATTAATCTCCGTTAAATGTTTACTCCGGTAGGGCCCCGTGGTGAGTAAAGTTGTTGGCGGATGAAGACAATTTATTATTAAGGGCAATTATTCGGGGTGGCATGAGACAGAATAATGAACCTAATTTAAGATGCGATTCTCACCAAATTTTTATCCAATGGCCTTGTGAATAAGTAGGTCATATTTTTATCAGAGTTTTTTTCCTCGGTTGTCATTATCTCTCTCTCCAGTCGTCGCTCGGTGCTCGGTGCTCGGTTCGCTGAGTCAGTCTGTGAATTGAGTTTCGTTTTGACTTTTGATTTATCAACGTAAAATAGTTCCTCAAATAGATTTAGAATAACATCCATTCACAAAACAGGATTCACCATTACTCGATCGAGTTGCAGCCCAACGGCACCGTCATGATACCCGAGGGAAGACCTTTTCCGGGCCCCATCGAGCTCATCAAGCATCATTCCAAATACCTGGACGGGTTCCTAGTCAAGCCCAAGATACCTTGTTCGAGGCCCAAGGACACTGCCCCAATGGCCTGGCCTGGGGTGACCATGCTCGAATTGGAAGAGATGCTGCTGGCCGAGGCTCAAAGTCAGAAGCTCGACGTAAGTTTGTTTTTTATTCTCGTGTCTTCTTTGCATCTTTTACGGAATGAGAGAAGCGCGTAGTTCGAAGATGCCGAACAGATTTTTGCCGTGCTCGACGGCTTTGAACTCGGGCGATGATTCCTCAAATCAATGTTTGTCGGGTGAATGTTTCGGGATGTTCTCCGTGGATTTGTTGCACTCGTCTGCTGAATCGTCAGAAGTTCCGACCTGCAACTTGCTTGTTTATGAAGGACGACGTCGAGATTATCGTTCATTTAATTACTGATTATTATAATTAGATAATAATCTGTCATAATGATGTTGTGTTTAAAAGATTTCTGATTTATAATTTAATTTCGAAAGATGAATCTGTTAACCGTCGAATAATTCCTCCGAAGCACGTCGGGTTAAAGAACGTCTTCGGGCCGCAAAGGCAGAAGTTCATGCAGCTGGTCGCTGCCAAACTCCACGAGGAGCAGCCCTGGTACCACGGATCCATCAACAGGGACGCTGCCGAGAAGAGGATCTCCCAGAGCGGGCACATGGATGGGAAATTCCTGTTGGTTTCATTTCCTTGTTCTGTCGAAATTGTTGCCAAGTTTCACTTTTATATTCCTGTTGATTTGTTTTTGTATCACTTCCATTAAGTCTTAATTTAAAAAAAAGAAAAAAAATGAAGGAAGAAGTCAAATAAATTAAAAAAATTTTTTTCTCTTAAAAGAAAAATTTGTTGATGGTTCTTAGAAATATCTCTCTATTCTGATGGTCTGCAATTGAATCCTAATTACAATAAATGCTCTAAAAACAGCAATTGTTAGATGTTAGATTGAAACGTTAGCTTGATAATAATAATAATAATAATATTGATAATAACAATAACAATAATGATGATAATGATAACAATAATGCATCTAGTAATAATTCTGCCAAAAATTCTTTCTCTGGCTTTTTTCTTGATTCAGTTTCACCAAAATTAGCAAAGTGCATCTGGCTTTATTTTGGTGTTCTTGATCTTCTATTGGGTGATTGAAGATAATTTGCTGACCAATTTCTTGGGTCACTCTGACAGAATGTCAAACAAATTTAGGATATTTAGGGTTCAAAAAAGTAGCATTAAAATTAATTTTGAATTTAAACTTTTTAAACTTCTTTTGGATAAATGTCGATTTAAGACGTTTAATTGGTTCAATTATTGATTTAACATTCCTCGAGTGGAATTTCTCGAGCACTTCCTAAACTGAGTTGTCATAAATTTTAGTCCTTCCTGCGACCTGATTGGAGGAAATAACTTAAAATAACCTGCTGATGAATTTCAGCATTTTTAACATAATTAGGTAACTTCTCGATCAGGAACTAAAATGTTAATAATATAGTTATTACATTATCATTATTATTATTATTATTTTGTAATATTAAGCTTATTATTTAATCATATCACATTTATTATTATTACTTATTAATGTTTAGGTTATTAATTTTTCTTCTCGATTTCGAGGGTGCGAAAGAGGGAGGACAAGGTGTCGTTCGCACTCAGCCTCAGTTTCCATGCCACGACGAAGCACTACAAGATCGACAAGAGGAGGTTGGCCGACGGGGAGAGCAAACTGGCCATCGAGGACGGACCCCCCTTCGACAACCTCATGGACGTGCGTTGTCGTGGTGATCGGGATTGCGATTATTGTTGTGGCGATGGTGGCAGGTGTCTGTGAAGATGCTTGTGATTAAGATGATGATGGTTGTGATGATGATGATGATGATGATGATGATGATGATGGCAATGATGATTGCAATGATGTCTACGATGGTTAACACTTTAAGTTATGATAATGAGGTTCCTCTAGTAATAATATTGGAAATCATTTGTGCATGAATGTGAAATAATAAAGTGATTGATTTAATAAATTATGCTAATTATTTTCAGATGATTGCCCACTACCACAACAAGATGGACGGCCTCCTGTGCAAGTTGAATACATTCTGCTTTCGACCAAACTACAGGAGGAAACAAGTCAACGTCTTTTCAGGTCGTTAGTGTTATAATTTTAATTACATAATGTTTCCTTACTGTAATAAATAATTATAGTTTTATAGTTAACTATAAATTATAGTTATTATTATTATTATCATTGTTATTATTATTGATGTTGTTATCATTGTTGTTATTTTATGAACTTTTATTTTCTTTGACAGATTCCAGTGGTGTCACTTCTAATCCCATTTATGGAGGAAGGGTGAGCTTACATATGCATAACGAGCTTATATATGCATAACGAGCTTATATATGCATAACGAGCTTACATATGCATAACGAGCTTATATATGCATAACGAGCTTATATATGCATAACGAGCTTATATATGCATAACGAGCTTATATATGCACGACTTAATGTGAATAATTTACTGTGAAGGCCTGTAAAATCTGCTTGAATTCAGCATGAACTCATTCATTGTTTATCAGGTGGAAATGACGGGAGTCAACCTGGAGGGGTGGACGATTCCAGATCCGGGAGATGGTGATGATGACGATCAAGGTAGGATGACAAAAAAAGAAGCATATTTTAACGTAATCTTGATTGTTTAATAATATTGTAGTAATAATAATAATAATAATAATAATAATAATTACATTGACAATGTTTCCTACATTATTATACATCATACATACCATTATTACATACCCACCTTCAAAAAAAGGCCCCTCGGTGGAGATAACACCTCCCGACAAGAAGGTCTACGACTCCGTACCGAGAACGGACGACGTTTTCAACCTCAAAATCGGCGACCTCGTCCTCCACTCGGAACTCGGCAGCGGAAACTTCGGCTCCGTTCAGCTCGGGAACTACAAGCACAAGGGGCAGACCATCCCCGTGGCCGTCAAAACCCTCAAGACTTCTGACTTTGAGGCCGAGGTTGGAGTGTGGATGTGTTTTGATTGTGTTTGTGGATGTGTTTTGATTGTGTTTGTGGTTGTGTTTTCTTGGTGATGGTTTTAGGAGAGTGGGAGATGTTGTTCGTTCTTTGTATATTTTGTAATTGTTGCTGCAATTGCATTGCATTTTGTTGCTTATCGTCCTTCTTCGACAACAGAAAGAGCTGTTAAAAGAGGCAAAGTTGATGGCCCAGTTGGACAACCAGTACATCGTGAGGATGATTGGCATCTGCAAATCAGACAAGATCATGCTCGTCCTCGAACTCGCTGCTCTCGGACCGCTCAACAAATACCTGAAAAAGGCACCAAGGTTGACCAATAAGCCCTTAAATCATTTCCCTTGTTGTTGTCATCATTGTTATTATTATTATTATTATTAATATTATCATTAATATTATTATTATTGTTATTGTTGTTGATGTTGTTGCTGCTGTTGTTGTCGTGCAAAATAACTTTTCTTAATTACAGATAATTTATTATGTGCATAAAACTGTTGAACTTGTTGAAGACATTAGCAACTTATTTCTGGAATGGTGTCTCTACCACGCTCGAACGAATATCATCAATCAAAACAGATTTTAGTTTGGCCTTGTCCAATCCTTTAGGATGCAGATGAAAGACATACAGACCCTCATGTTCCAGGTGGCACAAGGCATGGCTTACCTGGAGAGTAGGTCCTTCGTCCATAGGGACCTGGCCGCAAGGAACGTCCTTCTGGCGAGCGTCAACCATGTCAAGATCAGCGACTTTGGCTTAAGTCGAGCCATTGGCATTGGAAGCAATTACTACAAAGTTGGTGGCCGTCATGGAAATAGTAGCGGTGTCGATGATGATGGTGGTGGTGATGATGGCAATGAGTAGATTAATTGGAAGCATTGGGTGAATGTGATGAATGAATCATCATCTCAAGCAAATGAATTGATCCCCTTGCATCTGATGAGTAAATGACCGGTAGTGTCGGTACATTTTGTTCCAGTTATCATTATGACATTTATTAAATGTTTGCAAATACTTATAAATACTCATTTCAACAATTCTCACCTCAACTATTCATCGACACACCCTGAAACTGTCGACAGGCGAACGAAACAGGTCGATGGCCCCTAAAGTGGTACGCGCCCGAATGCCTCTACTTCTTCAAGTTCGACTCGAAGTCAGACGTCTGGAGCTACGGGGTGACCTTGTGGGAGGCGACCTCCTACGGCAATAAACCTTACAAGGTCGTGAAGTAAACTTTATGAGATTGTCGCAACGATCGCTAGCGGACCCGAGACGGGTCGAGGTTTTGCGTTCGAGGGGGTGTGTTTTGGCCGCTACTAGTACGCATCGGTCATCGAAGCGCGTTACAATGATTGGTGGAAAAACGTCCGGTTAGAAATAAAGCGATTTGAAATTTTAAAATGATATAAATGCGTTAAAGCAGTTTAATTCAATCACAGAATAACAACTAACTGAATAATGTTGTAGTCACTAATAAGTAATGGGAAATTAAGAGGACAATTTAAGAAGTCGTTTCATTGCAACGACGAAGCTTTTTGATTCGTTTTATTTGTTTCTTACGCACTTTTGCATTTTTGGATGCCGAATTCCAAAATTGATGACATGTTTGGCTTCAGCATCCCGAAAACCATTAGGATCATTATCGATTTTTTAAAACGCTTCTGCGAGCTTAAATTTTGCAGGCCTGTGTCTCTCACAGCAAATATTTAATCAAGTTGCCACTTCAACACATCAACCAAGCAGGAAATAACCATTAACTAGTTGCGTTAACTAATTGTTAATAATAGGGACAAGTTATAAAGTAATGATAACTAACTAACTAATTACGTTAATAATATTTTTATCGATAACAGGGCATGAAGGGCCAGGCCATCATCGAGATGCTCGACAACGACCAGAGGCTGGAGAAGCCTCAGGACTGCCCGGACTACCTGTATGCCCTCATGCTCAAGTGCTGGCAAAGGAAGTGAGTGATCGAGGATTTAATTGATTTACTGAATGGGTGGGTAGACATCGAGTGGTTATGGAAAGATGGCAGTGTATGAAGTGAGAGGCTGATTGTCGGCTCGCGAGATGGACGGATGCTTACGAGCAGCAACTCGACCTACTTTCATTTGGCCTCGACCTACTTTCATTTGGCCTCGACCTTTGCAGGAGTGAAGACAGACCCACATTCCAGGACATTGTCGTAATGTTCAGGACGTTCAAGTCCTGATGACGACGACAATGACGGTGAAGGTTACATTCGACGGTGGCAGGGATGACGTCCGCTTCGTCCGATCCTCGCGTTCTCGACGTCGAAAGTTAAATGGCAAGGAAATGTCAAGAAACAAATATCTTGATGCAAATGGCATGCTTGCTATTTTTGTTATTATTATTATTTCAGGCAGACGCATTTGCATTGAATATGATGATGACGATGATGATGATTTGGTCATTCATTAACCAATCTACTTCTGGTGAACTGCTTGCAATAATATCTGATAAACCAGAGAGAATCACCAAGCAATGGTGATCCTGATGATGATGATGATGTCTTTATTTAAGGATTAGGTTTTCGTAGGTTTTGACCATTTTTCTCAATTGTTTACATGTCATCGTTTTAAAGACATTGAAGTTGTAATCGCGACGACTCGGAACTCTCAATTCGTCGCACGACTCAAAACTCTTTCCTTGTCTTCGTAGCATTATTATTTATCTGATCTGCTTAACATTTACCGGAACCTGCCATTAATATTCTATAATATTAACAACTATTACTTACTAAGGTAATGTAATGCATTGTACTGTGGTAGTATGATGCATTGTATTGTGGTAGTGTGATGCATTGTATTAAGATAAACTTTGCCCAACACATCATGTACTCCACAAAGGGCAGTTTTGTCTGCTCCTAAGGTTTTAGATCCGTTCGCGTTGTTTATTTCCGAGCAATTTACGTCACGCCACGACAACATTTCAAATGCTTTTACAATAATTTCCTACGTTTTGAGGCAACGACTTTTGTTGCTGGGAATTGTTCGTATCTCTTGTTTGCGATGGGTTTGTATTTTTCGCATCGTGCCGTTCTCGAATGTTTTGTTGCGTGCGAGCATAAACTATTTTTAAGAAGTACTTTCATTACTTTCGTTTAATATAGATTGTAAAACCTCTAATATCTTAAGGGAGGATATTAAGACGTGATATTATGACGATTAATAACTCGTTTAAAAAATCAAAATAGATGTTTTTATGGAGGATTTTTGGATTTTCATTCGTCGAGTCGCTCCTCGGACCCCCTACAAATCCCGGGTTTTCCCGTTCTCTCGCATCTTGCGCTTAGGATTTTAGGATCGTTGTTTTCGCATTTTGGAGGTGATGGTTTGGATTCATCTGCTTTTAAGTTTTTCTGTCATTTTTGAGGCTCATATTTTAAATGTTCTTGTAAATCTTGTTTGAATTCTCAGAGGGAATCGTGAGAAATGTATATTGGTCGGTGTTGAATTGCTTAATCGTCAATTATCTTGTTAATTGAAAGATAAATCTGATGTTTATTTTCCACTAATTCTTTTTTTAATTTTTTTCTTGTATTCCATTTCTACGTTGTTGAGTCCTGAGGACCAAATGGAATTGTTGTTGATTTTGTATTTTTTTTTTTTAATTTTCACAGAAGCTGCTTCTGAAGATGCCTCTTGCATTTGTTGTGAAAACACCTACGATGTGAGAATCTTTAATGAGCTGAATTAACTCGGATTGTTTACCTTTTAAATTCTTTCATTTCATCGTCGGTGGATGTTGCAGTTGTTTCGGTCGCCGAACGCTGATACTTTCTCTTTGTTTGCCCTCGCGATGTGATCGGCAGGACGTTTGCGCCATGTCGCTTGTTTAGGTCGTTTGCCGTTCGAGTGTCCGTCTTAAGCTTCAGAGTCTTCGAGGACAAAAACATCGCTTTCATTTGCAATTTTTCAAAGCCCCATGTCAAAGTTTTCGTGTCGAAGTAATAAAAGTAATTAAAGGCAAATCAAACTCTTTCGACTTTCCGAGCATTTTATTAAAATCTTCGATGTTTTTCTTCGATTATTCAATTTTCTAGGCATTAGAATGGATTAGCATAAGTGTCTGACTGGCATGACTCGGGATGACTTCGCTTGGCTGACCCTCCTCGTAACCTGTTTTCTAATTGGGTCAACTGCTGGTGGGGGGAGGAGTATAGGGTTGATTATTCATTCGACTCTGAAAGTGGGTCAGTTCATTTGCATATTTAATTGAGAGGAATGTGATCACACCTGGATTGGTTTGGTGCATTGAATGCGTTATCGCGTCTTATGTTTCTCGATTGTTAATTCGAACGTTTCATGTCGTTGTTGTCGTCATGGATGGATGCTAATGTCTGGTTTATGACATTATGATTTGCCATTATTATTATTGTTGTTGTTGTTGTTGTTGTTGTTAAATTATTGTTATTATTAATTAATATTAATATATACTTTATTGGAGTTGCCGTCAAACATTAGGCATCGCAACTGATATTCGACAACAACTGATATTCCCCTGTTGTTGTCGTTGCTGTTGGATTTTTGTTGTTACTAAAGTTTGCTTTTTTAAATTTATGTTTGCGTGCAATACCAGGTCGTATCAGGCTGCACAACGTAAGGGTCAGGCTTAAGGAAGCACAAATTGGTATTAAAGTTATTACGAACAATTTTTTCTTCCAAATTAAGTTCATCTGACCATTTAATTAATCAATTTGATTATCAAATGAGGAACGTTCTTTGATTGAACAATCGTTCTGCTTGATCGACAGTTCCGCTTCATCGATCTCCGTCACCGGGAACAAAGGTTTTCGTCACGCACCGATGACGACGACCTTGCACTCGCGGGGTGTTCCAGGTGCACTTTTACTTGTTTACTGTCACCATGGTGATTGTCTAGGTAAATAAATAATGTTGTTTCGATGTGCTTTTTATGGCGCGAGGAAGGAACTGGATCTGCTTCATCGGTTTTTATTGCCTCGGCACAGGTGAGTTAATTTACCTGCCCATCCAGGCGGTTTGTTTTGACTGGCTTTACCTGTGACACCTGTAGTACGCCGGGCGACCTCTATGTACACACGGTCGAGACATAATTAAATAGAGTTTTGTTTACTTAATTTATGCGCCCAGTGACCCGTGCTGGGGGTCCGCGTGCATAATAAATGCTCATTTGCATATCATTAATAGTCAGGGACAGGCAGAGTGCGCGAGGAGTTTAGTTGTTGAGAAAGTTAAAACCGTTCGTACGAAAGAAGCTTCT
>MPNW01000342.1:20000-27700 GCA_011800805.1 Hirudo medicinalis
CTGGTGACAAAAATTGAAACCGTTCATAATTTATTCTCTCATCTTCCATCTTAATTGTCTCCAAGACTTGAGAGCACTCCTCATCAAGTCTACGTAAACTGATGATTAAACATCCACACGGACAGGTGTTCATCCATCTGAAATTGTTCACCTAAACGACAAGTCTTAAAACAACAATTACGATTGTTATAACAACAATAGTAATTCATAATACTAATACTAACTGCAACAACAACAACAACAGCAATGATAATAATAATAATAATAATAATAATAATAATAATAATAACATAATATTAAACATAACAAATATGACTAATATTATTTAAAGATTACTCGTAAATATTTCTCTAATGACAGCTCAAACCGGGTTGAACCGCCATGTTGAACAACGCAATCAAACCAGACCAGACATCCAGTAGCGGCAGGAGAGATAAGGGACCGTCCATAAATTATGCTAATGAGCTGGCTGCTGAATATTCAACTACTTCTCCGGACGGAAGCAGCAACTCCACATTCCTGGAGCCTCCAGCCAATCAGATCTCGACGCAAGATGGCGTGCATGTTGCCGTTAAAGACGAGTTGTCGTCTGCGAGTACTGGAGAAGCACAGGAATTTGTGACTGCTGAAACTGGGGAAACTGAAGATGGAAAAACTGCTGCCGATGGTGACATTCCATCGAAAGAGGTGAGTTATCGCTTGGATCGATCAACTAGAAGCACGCCTAAACTCTCAGAGAAGGATTTGAACTCGGAGGCTTTCGATCGACGACAAAAAGATGAAGGAAATGCTAACCGACATTCTGCAAGTTACACGAATTTGAGCAGGTCACATTCAAACTTGGTATCGTCATCATCAACAATCAGCCAAATTCTTGGACGGACTGAGGGTGACTGCTCCGAAACAAGAAGGACATCTTCGCCAACTTCGACAGCAGGAAAATCATCATCATCATCATCAGCTGATTCGTGTTCAGCTATTGAACCTGCATCTTCATCGATCAACGTACAAACGGAGGACCAGCTGTTTCTGAATCCTTCGCCATCAATAACTTCATCGTCGTCATCATTATCATCACCACCCCTGCCCTTATATCGTACATCCGGTGAGATTTTATCATCCCAAAAAATTATTTCATCGCAACCACCATCATCATCACCAGCATCTTCGGCAACAGCTGTGAACGCAATATCGCCCCAGCTACTGGCCCAGCAAGCAGTGGGTCTGCCCCGGCAGTTCATTGGTCACGCTCCAGGAACCCAGCTGGAAGTCGATCAGGCATTACTCCAGAGGCCAGGGAACGTCGTATTTCTTGTCCTCCAAAACAGACAGAATTCCAAGCAGTTGATACAGTTGGCTGGCTTCACGTCTTTGGAAGAACTTCGGTCAGACAGAGCCACCTTTCCAGGCTATTTGATCGTCGATCAGCTGCAAGCTGGACAATTCGAACAGCCACTCGATTCTTCCTTGGAAGGAAGTCTTGACCTTACAGTTCGAAAGCAACAACCTCTGACCCCTGAAGGGGTCAATCAGCGCTCGAATTCTGACGTTTCGACTCTCGTTTCGACTTCGAGGTATGACCCAAATAGGGCGGAAAGTGGGGTTGAGAACTTGTCGTCACGTGACTCTGGCAGGCAGAGGAACAGTACGAGTCTTGAACCGACAGCACTGAAGCATCAGAACACCATGATGTCTGGCAGTCATCTTGCTCCCCTGGCAAACGTTTCCATGGCCAGTGGAGCCTACTTTACCCAATCTTCAATTTCGAGTTTGCCATCGCCCTTGCCACAACCACCGTCGTCTTCAGTTATGCCGGCCTACGCACTTTTTGTGCCGCCAGCAAAACTTCCCCATCAGGGACACTTGGTTTTATCGACGCCTCCATCTCTCCCATCTCCAGCTCCTCCACAAACCCCGTCAGCGTCACTCCAGTCACCGAGTGCGACGTCGAATACATCTTCGTTGGCCTCGTCAGCCAAGCAGTTTACGTGCAACATCTGTGGAAAAATGTACAACAACGAAAAGTACCTGAGCATGCACGTGTCCATCCACAATCCGTCGGCAGGTGGATTGCAGCAGAAGCTCCATCTCTCGTGGAAAAAAAGTGTTCCGTCCAATCTGACGTCGAATCCTACGTTGACGTCAACCCGTCAAAGAAGTCATTCAACGTCTTGAATCCGTCCGTCAGCCACTCGCACGAAATAAGCCTCAAAATTCCTGCCAGGCATTTTGTTGCTGGCACGGAGACAATCTCGAATGCTGCTGATCTTCTCGATTCCCAGAGAAATTTCGTCAAAGGCAAGCCGAACGTGAAGGTCATGGCCGGCGGAGGTCAATGGAAATGTAAGCTGTGCGACAAATTCTTTGCCCAGAATTCCAACTACAAGAATCACATGAGAACTCATTCCAACGAAAGACCGTACCTCTGCGAAATATGCAGCATCGGCTTCAAGGAGAGGTATCACCTCAAAAAACACGTTCTCTTCAAGCACTCCGATGAAGCCAAAGAGCAGTGTCGCGTCTGCGGAAAGCGTTTCAAAGATTCAACCGCAGTCAGGGCTCACGAACGAACCCATTCCAACGACAGGCCCTACTCTTGTCCCCGATGTCACAAGTCCTTCAAGACAAGCGAATGTCTCTGGCACCACGAAAACAGAAGCAAAACATGCGGTAAAACGGCAGCAGCGAATGCCGCCAAAGTCGAAGTTCAAGCACTACCCGAGAACAGCCAGCTGACTTCTCCCTCTCCGTGCAAACAACCTCGGCGTAAGAAGTTGGACGTTCCTGTCAACCCGAGCGACATAATCGAAGAGATTCCGGGCATTCCTCTGACCACAGGAACAGATGACTACGTGGAACACTACGCTCAGTCTCATCAGATGCACCACGCTCAACAACTCAGCATTGGAGACAACTTGACAACAGGAGAAATGCAAGAAGAGCAACTCTATTATATTCATCACCATCAACATCAAATGGTTTACAGACAAATATCTCAAACTCCTCTGTCAAGCGTGAATTTCCACCAAGGCGATCAGAAAACATTCCAGCAAAAACACCTTCTCCAGCTCCAGGAAAGTGTGGAGACCAAACCACACGTCGGAGTAGCGGTGGCTTCCCAGCCAATCAGTTACCTCAAGGTCAACGGCAAGAGCCCTGTCGTGGTCTACACTCAGAGCCCTGGGACAAATATGAACACACCCTCATGGAACGTCTCCAGCTCCTTTTCTGGCATCAAGAATGGAGAAGGATTCAACCAGAGAAGCGACATTCAGGATCACTACATCTATGAAAGACAGGATTCATCCAACTCCTTGAGCGGAATCAAATTTGAAGATCCATTCCAGTTGAACGAATCTTATTCGAACAACGTCGACGGCTCTCTGGACACTTCTGTTGGATCAACTGGAGAGAAGCTCTTTGTCATCGACAGGTCCTCAAAGCAAAGGTTTGGCGACGAGGAAGGCAAGATCATCTTCAGCCATGGCGAACTTCACGTGGCTCACGTAGTGGAATGTCTGGAAGAGGTTGGAGAAATACCAGCAGTCGATGGAAGTGAAAACTTCGAGGACAGAGGAAAAGCTGAAATTACGGGATTCAATGTCAGTTACGAGTATCCTCAGCAAATGATGAACAACAAATCTCCCATTGAAATTCAGAACGCATCGACTTCTCTTCAAAACAACGACTTCTATCCTCCTTCTTCGTCTTTTTCTTACAACTCTTACCAACAACGCACAAATCAGTCCGAATTGGTTCAACAAATGTCTAACTCCGAATCCGAGAGACCTTTCAAGTGTGATATCTGCCAAAGTGGGTTCAAACTCAAGGTCCATCTGAAGAAACACCAACTTTACAAGCACAGTGACGACTACCCGTGCGAATGTAAGTTCTGCGGGAAGAGATTCAAAGATTCGTCGGCTGTCAAACTTCACGAGAGAACTCACTCGGAGGAGAGACCGTTTTCTTGCGAGTGTGGAAAGAGTTTTAAGACTCGTGAGAACCTTTGGGGACACAAACATCGAGGTCCGTGTGACTACAACAATTCAAATAAAGATTTGAAGACGTCCATGACCTGCCTTTTGGCTGGTGGGAGCAAGGCGTACAACACGAATTGCAACATCGCCGCTAATCCTGGACTGAACTTAACCCAAACGACATTTGCAGACAATAAATTGGAACCTGGTCTCAACTTCTCGCGGCAAACGATTGTGGGAAAAGAGGTTCAGAAACTGTGTCATTTGGAAGCATTTAGTGCGGTTGAACAACATAAATTAAATGAGGACAAGTCGCCAAAAGACTCGCAGGCAGTTTACTATGACAAATGTCTTGTTGCAGCAATCCAGCAACAACAACTGCAACCGTTGAATCAGGTAGAGTCTTCGGTCAATGTCAACCAGACAAGAAAACGTTCCAGTTTGCCAACATTCGATAGCAAGTCACAAACGGGTTCAGCCGAGTTGCTGAATTCTGGCGAATCAAGAGCCAGTTCAAAATCAACTTCAAATATTTTGGTAAATGCTACGAATCTACCGACAGCGGTTGTAGTCCCTATAAAGAGAAAGAAGGCAGAAATGACTCAAGTTGATGTGCAAACTTACAACGTTCAGCCTTCAATTTCAACTTCGGCAAATGCCCCTGGTGTCTCAAATGTGCCCTTAGGTAGCCCAACCTCAAGAACGGCCAATTCCACTCTCATTCCCATGATGACTTCCCCTCAGAATGTCTACATGAGTTCTTCGAACCTCCACTTTGGAAACGGAATGAGAATCCTCAACGGTCACAACATAACTTACCAGACCGCAGTCGACAGATCGTCCGCAGCTCAACTGAACAGAAGCACCAAGGGGGGAGTGGTCTTGCCAAATCACGTGGAGGTCTTACTTGACACGAAGCCCTCTCTACCTCCGTTCGAAAGTCTTCTTTTTCAGGCTGAACAGTCGAGGTACCAACATCAAGCAACTCAGATGAATAGTACCGCATTTAACGGCCTCGTCCAAAACTTGTGCGCTACCAACGACATAGGAGTTGCGACTCCAAACTCACAGCTTGTTTACACGGCAAATCCTCGGGTCGTTCTAACCGCCCCACGTTCCGTCCAAAAGTGATTTTTTTTTCTTGTTGTCTGCCTTGAAATCTACAACATTTTATAATCATTTTATTTTATTGCAATATGTACATAACCATTGTCTTGTCCATTTGTTAAATATTACGAAGTTGCTTGTTATATCTGAGTTGCATAAAACTATGGTTTAGCAGTCACTTAAATTATTGGAAAAAAATTGATTGTACATTTTCAAAATTTTGTTTATGATCAACTATCACAACGTTGAAGAGTTTGTCTGTTTAACTTCTTCTTTCTATTAATTTTCCATTAACTTTGGCGAAGACTGAAAGTTTCTGTTAAAATTTCCGGCCATTAAGCACATTTGAAGTTCGTGAATGCATACTGTGCAATACTTATTTACTCGGTTCCGTCCCGAAATGCATTTTCATTCAACGTTTCTATCTTCGAGTTACTTTCATTTTCTGAACTTTCGCGAGAATTTAATCTTGCTTTTCGTTTATTTTACTGGTCGCAGGAAAATTAAGTTTGGTTTTAATCGTAAATATGTTGGAATTGCACACTTAGGATATTAGTGGTACCATCACCTTGACATTCCCTTTAGTAAACGAGTCGTCGTCGTCTGGTGTCGTGGAGTGCCTATTTGTGGGGTTCTGTCGTAGATTTGCGAGTTGTGAGATTGTAAATTGCTTGAATAACGCATGTTATAAACAAATGTGGTGGTTTATTAAAGCTGAACTCTGAATTTTCATTTGAAAATATCTTTTGGATATATTTTTATTTGGTTTCGACGTATTTGAAAGCGTCCCATATCAGATTGTTGAATGATTTTCCCGTGTTTTGCCAGAAGTTTCATTTATATTTCAAAGCTCGAACATTTCCGTTAAATTGGTCAATCATCGACATGGCTCGATGTGACACAATTAAATATTTCATCGTTGAACTCTTTAAACAATGACGAACCGCAAATCGTGTTTACGCAACTGTTACGAAACAAAAATATGCTGCTAGTCTGTTGAACTGCAAATTATGTGTACAAGCAACCAACTCGCAGTGTAGTCACGTATATTTGGTAGCTTCGTCACCATCGGACATTTTGACACCCACCTTCGTATTACCAGCTATTTCCTTTTTTGTCATCGAGAATAAACTCTGGTTTCAGTTGTCCAGGTTTTATTTTCAATTTATTGAGTATTCTCTGATTTCTGGAAAGTAGGCGAATGGCGAAGAGTTCTGGTTTAATTAATACAAATGTAAAAGCACTGCAATTGTAGTCAAAATTGAAACCATTGATTCCTGGATTGCATAGAAAGATGAAAAGTATGAGAAAGTATAGAAAGTCTGAGAGTCTGTTTTAGCTGTAGATGTACATTGAGTTTACATTGAGTGTAAAAAGCATCATGATTTATAGTGCAATATTCTTACATCCGCTGGAGAAACTGGGGTCGAGTGCTTTTTATGGTGGCTATGGTTCCTGGGTCAGATCGTTTCAGGGTCAGAATTTGCCATAATATCAGAATGTCGTAATGTCAAAAGGTAACAGTTTCAGAAACTTCTTCCAAGGAATAATATTGTTATAGCAAGGATAATAATTAAAATTGTTGTTTAAATAACAATAATTATAATAATAAATGTATTAAATATGACAGATATAATTGGTTGAGACTCCTCTGATGCTAACGTATTAACGACCGTTACATAACTGGATGATCAGGACCCAGCAACGGGATTCGAATCCGTGCTGCCATCTTGAGAAGCGAAGTCTTAACCATTACACCGTCGTCTGAATCTTCCTAACATGGTCATAAATATTTGAAGCAATAAATTATATCCAGGTAATTATGTTACAACAATAATATAATATTGTAAAGAATAATATTCTTCTTTAGACTCGAGGCGCCGTCGTGCGAACATTGAGAAACTTTCAAAAGCTACTTTATTACATTCACAATTACCAATTACAATGATTAATTCATCTGAATTTGTTGGAATTATGTCTACGAAGTGTTTTCCGTGTTTTTTGATGTCACCACCACCATCATCACCATCATCATCATCATCATCATCATCATCATCATCATAACCATGCAACATCGACATTGTCGTCGTCATAATCATCACCATATATCATCATCATCGTCGTCGTCGTCGTCACGATCAGTACCACATATAATCATCGACGTCATCGTCGTCATAGTCGTCATAATCGTCATCATCACAGGTCTTGTCGTGCGCAATAAAATTACGAACGTCCTCCTGAAGACACGAACAACAAAACAAAGCAACACGTGTTTCCCGATAATAGGTCTCCAATAAAATATAATAACAACAAATATGAATTAATTGAAGAAAATCTGCTTTCCGCATTTAACGAACAAAGAAGAAAACACTGAGTCAATGAATTGCTTGAGTAAATGATGAACAATTTATTGTATTAAAGTATGTATTGAAATCATAATTACTGATACAATATAATATTATTATAATAATTAATAATTAATAATTATTATAATAATAATAATAATAATAATAGTTAATTTATAATGCGCCATTTGCATAGCGTCAGAGGCGCCTTGTGTCTTCGTTAGCTACATGTTGGTGTCCTGAAGAGGTGGGTTTTCAGGTGACTTTTGAA